>NW_010729102.1:5015700-5082820 GCF_000365185.1 Nelumbo nucifera | reverse complement strand
CAGTATTATATATTTTATAAAATATATAATATGTATTTTATATATTATATAAAATATATAAATAATATAATATTTATTAAAATATATATTTATAATTTAATATATATATTTTATTCTTTTCTTTATAATTTCAATCTATCTCTCTCTTTATTCAACTGCTTCAACATTAATAATAATAATAATATAGGATAAATTTCGGGCTCGGGCTTCGGGCTTTTTATGAGGGCCGGGCTCGGGCCCAAATTGTAGGCCCGATGGTCGGGCCGGGTTCGGGCTCGAGCCTTAAAAATATTTGTTAATACACAGTAAAAGCCCGGCCCGGCCCGGCCCATGAACAGGTCTACTTGGAACACGAATAAAGGTGTTCAGATCAGACAATGCCAAGGAATATTTTGAAAAACACCTTGCTTCATATCTGTTAGAATATGGTGTTGTTCATCAGAGCAGTTGTTCCTATAGTCCACAGCAGAATGGTGCTGCAGAAAGGAAGAAAAGACACATTGTTGAGATTGCAAGCATGATGATCACATCTACAGTTCCTGTTCGGTTTTGGGGTGATACAGTTCTCACAACAGTATTTTTGATTAATAGGGTGCCCTCTTGTATACTTGGATTCAGCACCCCCCATTCAACCTTCTTTTTCTTAAGAGGGAGATGTTCCATATTCCTCTTAGAATGTTTGGGTGTGTTTGCTTCGCACATATTCTTGGTCCTCACCGTTCGAAGCTTGATCCAAAGGCAAAGAAGTGTGTCTTCCTTGGATATGCAGAAAATTAGAAAGGGTACTACTGCTATGATCCAATCTTTGGGAGTTGGTATGTTACTATGGATGTCACTTTTTTTGAGTCCACATACTTCTTCTCGAAGAATCCTTCTCAAGGGGAGTGTTTTGGGGAAGTGAGTGAGCAGTCTATCTCTCTTCCAGTTCCAGTTCCTGTGTCTACTCCTGTGCCTGATCCTCCTATATCACCTACCTTACCACCTCCCTTGCGTCCTGCTTCTCAGCGTTATTCACGACAGAGACTTCACGGGGAGGTTGATTCCACTGCAACTGAGCTCACATCACTTCCTGTCAGTTCCTTGGAGACTCCAAATTCAGTTGATACGGATTCAGGTATTCCTCTTGATCCCTCTACTGTTTCAGTTCCCATTGATTCTACTAACCCCATTACAGATAACTTGGACCTTCCTATTGCTCTTAGAAAAGGGAAGAGAAAGTATACTGTTCATTGTATTTCACAGTACCTATCCTACAGTGGACTTTCTCCTTCCTATCGAGCTTTTCTTTCCTCTTTTGACTCTGTGTCTATACCCAAGGGTGTCAGTGAGGCTCTCTCCAAACCTGAATGGGAGACAACTATGCAGGAAGAGATGGAAACTTTAATTAAGAATCATACGTAGGAGATTGTGGACCAGTGTTTTAAAAGGCGTGGGAGGCGCATGACAGAAGCACCCAGACCATTAAGGCATATGCCTCAGGTATAGAGGCGTATGCTTCCAGGGAGGTGTATGCTTCTGGCACACCTTTGGAAAGAGGCTTACGCCTCCCATGTGTGATGTATTTAAACATTTAACAAATTATTTGTTTTAATTTTTTTTTTATGTTCTAATTGGTGGGGCCACGATTATATCATGGCCCCCATTGTATACAACTATTTTTTAAGTCTAAGAGAGGGGGAAATATCCCTCTTTCGAACCCAAACTTTAGGGCTCGAAAGAACTGTGAAGTCTGAACTGCGAAACCTCTTGCTAAGTGCGAACTGCGAAGAAGCTCTACTCTGTTCCAACGTTCAATCTGCAACTTCGACTTCAAGAAATCTGGTCTGGTATTTTTTTTTTCTTTTCCTTTCTTCTTCTTCTTCTTCCGCACTTCACAACTTGCAACTTTGAGCAACCTGCAAGGCTGTAACTTCTTTCTTTCTTTCTTCTTCTTCTTCTTCTTCTTTGCAGTTTGCAACTTCAAGCAACCTGCAACTTCTTTATTCTTCTTTCTTCTTCAAGAAACCTGAAATTTCTCAGATGTGATCTTTTTTTTTTTATTCTATTTTCAATTGCAATCGAACTATTGAAGAGAGGTTGCTGCTGGGCCAACCGAGTAACCGACCAACCTGGGCAGCTGTGAACGTGACAAAGGTGCAACGATTCTGTTTTTTTTTTTTTTTGGAAATAAGCTTCAACAGTTCGTAACTTAGTACTTAGTAGTTATGTTCTTCATTTCTGTATTCTGTTGTTTCTTTGTTTCTTTATTTTTTCTTGATTTTAGTAGTTTTGTTTCAGCCTTCTTGAACAAGGCTGCATGAATAAATTATGTAATCTGTTGAACAAAGCTGCATGATTTTAGTAGTTATGTAATCTATTGATTCTGTTCTTCCTATTTTTTCTTTTTTTTAACACATTTAATGGACCGATTAGGCCAAGAGGCCCACGACCCAACTGTTGGCTGTAGCTTCATCAGTTCAGCCTTTTATTGATTTTGCTCGTGAATTCTAGAAACTGAATGTTTATAGTCTTAGAGAAAGTAGAAATCTGAATTAAATGATAGAAATTATAATTTGTGAATTTTAACTAATACTCTTTTTTTTTTTAATTTAATTAGGTGCTACAAAGCCTGCAATTTGATATTTTGATCTCTTTTGATCCCTATTTCATTTTAGTGTTATATATGTTTTATGCTTAAAATATCTATTTTTTATTAATATACCCACTATAATTATAAAAAAAAATACATACTTGAGGCTTATGCCTCCTTGTGCTCGGGAGGCTTACGCCTCCCACGTTCTGAACTATGCTTCACGCCTTCGGGTAGTGGAACGCCTCGCGTTATGCCTCCGCGTTTTAAAACATTGTTGTGGACCTACTAGAGGGCAAAGAGACTGTTGGATGCAGATGGGTTTACACAGTCAAATATAAGGCAGATGGAAGTATAGAAAGGTATAAGGCCAGACTTGTTGCAAAAGGGCACACACAGACCTATGGCATTGATTACTTAGAGACCTTTGCACCAGTTGCAAAGATGACCTCTGTTCGGATACTTCTTTCTCTTGCTGCCACATACTCTTGGCCCCTGTTTCAACTTGATGTGAAGAATGCTTTCCTAAATGGAGACCTGCAAGAAGAAGTTTATATGGATCGTCCTGCTGGTTTCTACAATGATGTTGAAAAGGGAAAGGTATGCAAACTTAAGAAGTCACTTTATGGATTAAAGCAGTCTCCCAGAGCATAGTTTGACAGGTTCAGGAAAGCCTTGGTTGCTTTTGGCTACACTTAGACTTAATCTGACCATACCTTGTTTATGAAGCGGAGGGGTTCCTTGGTGTCAGTCTTAATTGTTTATGTGGATGATATTGTTGTCATAGGGAATGACCTAAGTGAGATTGATTGTCTGAAGAAGAATCTACACAGAGAATTTGAAATTAAGGATCTTGGAAAACTTAGATACTTCTTAGGAATTGAAGTTGCAAGATCAAAACATGGAATTTTAATCTCTCAGAGGAAGTATGTCTTGGATCTTCTACAAGAAACAAGGAAGTTTGGAACAAAGGCAATCAATACTCCTATTGATCAGAATCACAGAATTAATGCATTAGAAGGTGAGCCAGTAAAGGACATTGGGAGATATTAGAGACTTGTAGGGCGGCTGCTATACTTGTGTATGACAAGACCAGACATTTCCTATGCAATAAGTGTGGTAAGTCAATATATGCATGCTCCACGAGTCCAACATTGGAAGGTTGTTGACAGGATTCTTGCTTATCTGAAGGGACACCCAGGCAGAGGCATATTGTTTGCTGATCATGGACAGTTGAAACTAGAGGCTTACACAGATGTAGATTGGGCAAGATGCCTTGATGACAGCAGATCTACTTCAGGAGTATGCACTCTTGTTGGGGGTAACCTTGTCTCGTGGAAGAGTAAGAAACAGATAGTGGTGGCAAGATCAAGTGCTGAAGTTGAATATAGGGCCATGGCACATGGAGTTTCAGAACTCCTCTGGATCCGTTCTCTGTTAGGAGAGATTGATGTACAAGCAGAAGAAACTATGATGTTGTACTGTGATAACTAGGCAGCAATCAACATTGCCCATAACCCATTTCAGCATGACCAGACAAAGCACATTGAAGTGGATAGACATTTCATCAGAGAAAGGGTGACTTCTGGGGAAGTTTGTCTCCCATACATTGCTTCTGATCTGCAGCTTGCTGATGTTCTCACAAAAGGTGTTGCAAGGAACAAGCTAGAGCATGATCTATGCAAGTTGGGAATGTGTGACATTTACTCCCAACTTGAGGGGGAGTGTTGAGTGGGGTCAATTTCTTGTTATTGGGCTCAATTATTTAGCTCTTATTTTTTAAGTTGTTAAGTTAGGAAGTTATTGGGCTTTAGGCCCATTAGCTTATGTTTTTAAGTTGTGACTATTCAGCTACTTTAGTAGCCGCCCTACTAAGGGCATTCTTTTAATCTCTTATTCTTTTAAGTTAAGTATAAAATATAATGAGGGATTGGTGGCCAGACCTAATTCAATTTTGGTTGACATCCTACTCTTTCTTTCTTCTCTTTTTTTCTCTACTACTGAAACTCTTCATCTTCTTCTTTCTCTTCACAAGGAATTCATCTAGATTTCAAAACAGTGATTTCTACTCCTTCCTAACTTGATTTATGGACATGCCATCGGACCCCCAGAACCTGCTCTAATCCTGAAAGAAGTTTCCTACCCACCCAACTTCAGTATGGTG
Organism: Nelumbo nucifera; assembly: GCF_000365185.1. The sequence goes on along the minus strand of NW_010729102.1, from coordinate 5,078,087 downwards.
TTTGGGCAATTGATCCTGCATCACCTAATATCTGATTGTATTCTGAGACAATGTATGGGGAAGGATTGATGGTAACTCATCTATAGACTACCATTTTCAAATAATATTGTCATCCTGCAACAACATAAAAGGTGTAAAGAAAAGGGTGTGGGGCAGTGGATCTTGCAACGTTGACGACAATAATCAAACCTCACGCGATCAAGATAGTTCAACCTCACGTGCTAATCCTGTGGGGCAAAGTCAATTCAACCTCGCTAGGCAAGACTAATTTGGCTTTGAGAACAAAACCTTGCAAGGCAAGACTAATTTCACCTTGCAAGGCAGATCAAAACATGTGAATCCAGTTGAACCTCGTGAAACCAAATCGGGGGTGTAGAGCACGAAGATGGCTTTTAAGGTGTCAAATGCATGTTCAGTGCCTCAAGAAGCCATAACCGCTTGTACTTGAGTACAATATTGACATGCATTACCCTTGGAGGAGACTTGAGATCATGCTCTAATGACATTGTGGTGCTAAGGAACACACATCCTAAGGGGAGGAATTGGTGACATATGTTTCTAGACACTACATGAGGAATATTCCAAAATTCTTGCTTCATGCAATGTAGCCCTCTCCCTCACTTCTATAAATAGGGAAACCATCCTTTGAGAAGGGGATCTGACTTCATTCCATTCTGAGCTAAACCCCATTTCCTTTCCCTTGGTGACTCCAAGTCCATCTTTATCCTTATTGGCTTACAAAGGGGACCTAATATAGCTGATGGCAATACTATTGCGAAATGTAGGGCTCTAGGTTTTCAAGAGGATTGGAAGATCCAGCCAAAGCTGGATGGATTGGCGTTCAGTGGTTTATCTGAGGACCGAGCAAGAAATCTGGAAGAAAGAGGTTTCTTTGAACAAGAGGTGTGGGAGACAATAAATGAGATGAAAGGAGACAAATCTCCAAGGCTTGATGGTTTTACAATGAAGTTTTTCAAGAGATGCTGGGGCTTTCTCAAGGAAGATATTATGAAAGTTTTCTCAGAATTCCACTCTTCTACACATTTGGAAAGAAGCCTAAATTCCACTTTTATCACCCTATTACCTAAGAAAAAATGGGCTGAAGATCTAAGGAATTTTTGACCAATCAACCTCATTGGGAGTGATGGAGTGTTTACAAGATTTTGTCCAAAGTCTTGGCCAAGAGGTTGAAGCCGGTAATGAGCATGATTATCTCCAAATTCCAAGAGGCTATTATTGAAGGGAGACAATTAACAGATGGGGTTTTGGTAGCAAATGAAATTATAGTCTCTTGGTTAAGATGTGGGAAAGCTGGATTGCTGTGTAAGATGGATTTGGAAAAAGCATACGACCATGGAATTTCTGGATTATGTTGAGGAGAAAAAACGTTAGTTCCAAATGGAGGAATTGAATGAAGGTTTGTGTGACTAGTCCTTTGTTTTCTGTCTTAGTAAATGGTGTGGCCTGTGGTCAGTTCAGGAGTTCAAGAGGTTTGTTTTGTGTCTTAGTAAAGAGGACCCCTTATCCCCTTTGTTATTTTGATGTGTGATGAAAGTTTTGGGTCAGTTGGTCTTCAGAGCAGTTAGGGGTGGTTTTTTGGAGGGTTTCACAGTGGGGGAGGAAATATTAGAGATTCCTCTCCTTCAGTTTGATGATGATTCAGTGTTTTTCTGTGATGCTTCTAGCAAGCAATTAGAGTATTTGATGGCAACCTTATGGTGGTTTGAAGTAGTCTCAGGGCTGCACCTAAATATTCATAGAAGTGGAAGAGGTGGGGGATTTTCTAAGTTGGGCAGATTGTTGGGGTTTCAAGGTGGGGAAGCTGCCCATCAAATATTTGGGCATGCCTCTAGGGGCAAAATGCAATGCAAAATCTGTTTGGGAGCCTATAGTAGAGAGGGTGTATAAGAAATTGGCACAGTGGATTATCAAAAAGGGGTAAACTCAAATTAGTTAAAAGTGCGTTGACTTCTATCCTAGTCTACTTAGGTGGTGTTCGGTAAATCTGAAGTCTGGAGTCTAGAAAGTAAAAAAATCTCTGAAAGCAATCCATGAGAAATTTGTTTTTTTGCTTTTACAAGCATCTGATTGTAGTGAAGTTGTTCGATAATCTGAATGCTGTGACGTCTGATTAAATATGCATTTTACAAATTTACCCCTTGAACTTTTATTTAACTAACAATAAATAAAATGATTAAAAGAATATGATATTATAGAAAAAATTATAAAGTAATAAAAACATAAAATTTTAAGAAATGATAAATTAAAATAATTAATAAATAATATTAAATTACTCCTCTTCCTAGTAGAAGAGTCATTACCATCTCTGATCACTTCAGAATCATGGGGCTTCTTTGCTTCTCCAAAATTTTCAATGGTTTTGTTACACCAAAGGTAATCTTAAGCTCATTTCACTTACTTTCTGCATAAGCTTGTCTATTTTGTTACTCGTCTTCAACCCGTAAGTTTATCTCCTCTGTTACCTGTCTTCAACAACAATGCATCTTCAACCTGTAAGCTTATCTCCTCTGTCACCCGTCTTCAACAATAATGTGTTCAAACGTAAGCTTATCTCCTCTATCACTAGTATTCAACAACAATGCATCTTCAATCCATCTTCAACAATGTGTCTCCTCTAACTGCCGGAAATAAAGCTAATTTTCTTACTTCGATCCTCTGAATCCAGATCAAAAGTAGAACCAGAATAATTGTCAATTGTTCATCAATAGAACACCTATCAAACGCCTGCCTCTGTCACTCGTAGAACATGGTCCCAATAATAACCAGACCTCTTATTTGTATTCCAACCACACCGTTAGACTCTGATTCCTCTTCATCCACTTCTCTTAGGATCTCCTCTTCATTCAAAACCTTAGACTGATCATCTCTCTCTTCTTCTACAACATCTAGCTCATCAATCCGATCATCATTTCTGTTACTGGAACCATTACCGTCTACATCTTCTGGTAATGGATTGACAACGAGTTCATCAAGTTCGTTGGAGGAATCTTGTGAGAAATCTAGATTTGGAACAGAAGGATCTCCCATCCTAGTCTTGAAGAGAAGAATGGGTGTACTTGGGACCATCAATCAAAGTTGAGTCGACTGTAGAGAATTCAGACTGAGAGGAGCACAATGATGATGACACAAAGATGAGAACCGTAACAGGGGTGTGAAGTTTTCAACATTTTTTGGTTACGGAAGGGTGGAGGAAGACGACCAATTTTGGGTTTTTAAAATTTATAGAAGGACATGGTCGGAAGTGAGATTTCATCCACTACCTTTGGACACACTCGTAACATAGTTGTCAAGGTGGCACCTAGGCGACAAGGTGCCCTTGGAGGCTTGCCTCGCCTAATCGCCAAGCAGTTTTCTAGTGTGTTAGACAAAACTTTTATATTCTTAATTTTTTGAGGTTATAATTTTAAAATAGACATTTTTAAACTAAAATATTCATCTTGTGTGTTTATATACTAATTTCTTTTTATTATTTTCTTATTTGTTAGGGTTTAATCCACACAAACATTGCTAAATGCTGTATTGAACCCTGAAAGACTTCAAAACCTGAACCAATAAGTAAGGAAGAACTTAAAATGTTGCCTAACCAACACATTTACTTCTTTTTCTTTACTAATTTTGTGTGTCTATACTATATACCAATTTTCTTCTTCCACCTTTTCTTTTCTTCTTTTCCTATAACAGAAATAGAGGTTCAGCCCTTATATTTTTTGAAATTTCTTTTCTTTCTTCTTTTTTTCTCATGAATATGTTGGAATTTGTTGATTTTCTATAGAAGTTTATACTTTTCTCATGAAAATTATGGATAATTATTAAGGATATATGATTATGGAACCTAGGGAACTACCCTAGGATACATATTTTATTTGAAAAAATCCATTGCCTAGGCGACTAGGCGACAAGGGTGTGGAGGTAGTTCAATTGCTGAATTATTCCAAGGGTTTTTCAGTATTTGGAGGGATGCTTCAGAGGTAGAACTAAACGACCTCCAACCGCTGAAAAAGCAACATTTTCAGCATTCGGAGGTCGATTCAATGCTAGCGAACGCCACTTTACTGCCCATATACCTAATTCTAGCCGGGATGGCAGCCCCCCTCCATTGAAAAGAAACAAAGGGAGTTCTTATGGAAGGGATGGAAGGAGGATAAGAAGATTCATCTAGTAAACAGGGAAGGGTATGTAAGCATAATAAAAATCAAGGGTTAGGAATCAGAAGACTGAGAGATTTAAACATTGCCCTCCTCGCAAATGGTTTTGGAGATTTGGTCAGAAAAGAAAACAGCCTGTGGAGAAGAGTAATAAAAGCAAAATATGCTCTAAGGCCCCGCTCGCTTATTGGGAATTTATTTACCCGGGTAAGTGCATTTACCCATGTTCTTTTATTTCCTAGGAAAATAAGGAAATGACCATTTTATCCATAAAAAGCTATTATTAAAAGTGGCAGTTTTGTCCCATCCAAGTGTTGGCTACTTCCCCCCCAGGTGGGAAAGTTACTTACCCACCTGGGAGATGGGTATCACTTACTCCAGTAAGTGATACCCAGGGAAAACAATTTTTCTATGGGCCCCACATAAATCTGAAAAAAGAACATGGGTGTCTTGGTCAATGAGAACCAAAATCCCTTGACCAACTTTCCCCCCTCTCAAAATCCAAAAAAAGAATGGGCCCTAAGAAGTGGGGTTGGGGTACAGGTGAAGCAATTCAGCCGTGTGGATGTTTGGTGTGGAAAAGGAAAGAGAAAAGCTAGTCTTTTCAGTAAGGAAATCAGTTTTGAGGTGGGGAAAGGAACCAAGGTCAGGTTCTGGAAGGATTGCTGGTGTGGAGGTAGCCTTTTGAAAGATGATTTTCCTGAATTGTTTGCAATAGCAGTGGATAAGGAAGCAAAAGTAGCTGAGTATATGCAGATTTCAAATGGAACTTGTGTCTGGAATCCCATCTTTAGAAGAGCTTTAAATGACTAGAGATTGATCATTTTGCTCATTTGTTGTAAAAGCTTTATTGTAGCCATATTGACCATACTAGTGAGGATAAAAGAGTTTGTCTGGGTGGGAAGAATAAGCAGTTTTCTGTGAGCTCCTTTTATAACAAGATGACTAGAGAAGAAAATCAGGAGTTCCCTATGGATCTAATCTGGTGCAAATTCATTCCTTCAAAAATTGATTTCTTCCATCTGGTCTGCCTACCTCAATAAGATTCTGACTAAAGGTAATCTCTTGATTAGAGGTGTGGCAGTCAACTCACCAGTGTGTGTCCTCTGTAACAGGATGGATGAGTCTGTTGACCACCAGTTATTACACTGTGAGTTCTCTTATAACATCTGGGTGGAAGTACACAGCTTGTTTGCCTTCAAGGGGGGTTGTACTGAGTTGGTGGATAGTTTCTTGAAGGGGTGGCAGATACAAGGTTCAAGCAAAAGAGGGAAGGTTATTTAGCAAATGATTCCTGGAATAGTGTGGTTGTTGGTATGGCAAGGAACTCTCGAATATTTCATAACAAAGGCAGCCAAGTAAAAAAAAAATGTGTAGCAAATAGTTGTGGCAAACTGTATTCTTGGTCTTCAGCTCAGCTCAATTAAACTGTTTGATTTATAGTTCTTTTTTTGATTGTGTATATCTTTTTGTAAATGCTGAAATAGTGGCCTAGTTTCTTGGATGTTTTCCTCCCTATTACAGCCTCTAGTTGTACGTGGTATTTTATTCTGTCTTTTAATGAAATTCATACTTTACCTCTTCTGAAAAAGAAGTTGAGATTTTTGCCATGTAATCAATTTATATAATCAATTTCATTCTCTTGAACCCTAATTATTTAATAAAATCATGCACCATCTATAGCAATAGAGCTAGGCTAGATATATGTTTCAAATTTTAAGTATATTAATACTTTGAGATATGCATACCATATTTTCATTTTAGCATATCATTCTTATAAATGGCTATTATCTTTATATTTGCCTGTTAGTTGGTAAGCCCCTTATTGGAAATATTAGGTGCGATTCTTAATTCTTGCTAATAGACTATATAGTTAGATCCCTGCTGTGATTCAAACAATGAAGGTCGTGGCTGGAGATCTTATTGGAAGATTTCAAATGCCTATATTTTAGTGTTTCATGCTTTTAATTAATGCAGCCAGCTAATCTAGTCCAAGTTTTGATGCCATTGGTATCTGTAGTTCTCTACTGCAGGTTGTGTATGACTTGGCTAGGTTGACTCTAACCTCAACCAAGCATGCATTCTTAAAATTTGGATAGGATCTCTCTCTCTCTCTCTCTCTCTCCCCCCTAAATCTCCATAAAGAGTTTAATTCTGCAATTTAGTCCCTTTATTGCTTAAGCTAACATGGCATGCTAGCTAATAAGCATTGATAGAATAGGTAATTGTAAGTATTTGTTTGGCTGCTTTGATTGGATATTTTCATGTCTTAGGTACCATGGAAAGAGCATATTGAAATGCTAAAAATTTGACTAGCTAACATTTTTCTTCCTACTCTCCTTTCAGGGAAGTATTCTTCCAACTTAATATTAAACTAGCCTGCCACTTTTACTTGCTATGCAGGTTTGTCAATTTGTGAATTGCTTGATTGAAGTGAGAAATGAATTGAAGCACAAGTATATCATCCAATTCTTCCAGACGTTTGTCTTTCTGCATCATCCGTCCTATAGGTTCCTCAAATCTAAAAATGGTCTGGTCTCTGTTCTTATTTTACAGATCTGAGATCATCCAAAGGAAGTTTACAATAGCAAAGGCTCTATTATTCAAAGCAGATAGATCTTCGTTTGACCGTCTTTGTCAACAGGTCAGTTTTGTTACTGGTACTTTTGGCTGCTAGGATGAGGCAGCAAATGCTTTCTTGTGTTTGGATTGGTGGGAAGTTGAATGCTGGAGGAAAAGTTAAAATGAAAGGAAAGTGTCAAAATGAAACTATTAGCCCCCCTTGCAGATTACAAAATCCACTAAATTGGCAGAAAATGTGTCTAAAGGTCTGCTTATATTGAGATTCCATTTGACTCTTTAATCAGAGCCAAATGGTGAAGTATATTCTATGAATCCTTTTCCACTGCATGTTTCCACTTCTGCCATAATCCAAACACAACTTTCATTGCCTTTTGGAAGATGTAATATATCAATATCTGCAGTTACACAAACTAGAAGCAGAACAGAAGAGATTAGAAGAGGATGCGGTTGTTTACAATTGGCTCCAACAGCAGATTAAGCTCTCACCAGCCTACAAGAAGGTATATTGCAGCTGTTTTATGTTATTTAAGATTTTCTTTTGGGATTACCAACACTGGTCAAAAAGAATTTTATCTATGTAATAAAGAGGAACACCCCTACTTACGAGAGAGTCTTACAGCATGGACCAATACAAGTTGGTCAAAAAAGTAAATGCTGATGAGTAGAAATGCAGAAATATGTGAGTCCCGTAGGTGTACCCTGGCCTTGGTACAGTGGTGCCCCCCATGGCAGGTCATGTCTAGCAAGTAGCAACTCCTTCCCTTGCAAGACCATCAGTTAAGTCATTGGCTTATCTATGATTCCAACTGAATGAGCTGTTCAAAGGAATTTCCTATAGACCATGAGGATTAATCACAGGATGTTGACTTGGCATCCAAGCTGAACATATTGTTCTTTTGGATTCTTTAATCTGCAAAATTTGCAGCTGATTCTGGATGGTGTTTGATAACTGCAAAATATGCAGCTAATTCAGAAAATATTCTAAATTTAGGCATCCCATTTAAAATTTCAGTAAATCACCACTTATTTGCTGAATGATGTAGCATAGGTCATGTGGGTGATTAATTTACCCCTAAAATTTTATATATGCCTATATAATACCCTGGATTTAAGATGTTTTTAAACTGGAATTTCTATGATGCTGGAAAGGTATGACACTAGAGGAACTTTGGCCGATCAGAGAACCCCAGGTGAATTTTGATGATTTTACCAGTTGATTGGTTATCAGTTTTTTAGGTATCATGCATTTTTTGTACCATAATGGGACTCTTCTAAGTTAGCTTTTTTGCCTTCCACTTTCTATGCTTATTTCAGCGCTTATTAAGAAAAAAGCCTTTTAGTTGAAAAACTGGCTTTCTACTACCGCCCCCCACCCAAAAAAAAAAGAAACAAAGAAAGAAAGAATGGTTGCAAGATTTGTTCTGTTGGCACGTTATGGGTCAATTATAGGCTTTTCTTTTTATCTTCAATAAAAAACGTCACAAGTCACAACCCACTAAATTGAGTTTTATGTGCGATGTGACTGGCTTATTCCATTTTTCAGTGTGCTAAACAAGTGGATTAGACGTAGTACTGTTCATCCACTCTCTTTTAGGGTACACAACTAGTCAAAACCAAGTTACCCTTGACTGTGATCCTCCTGATGTCTAGCTCACTTTCTCTCCCTTTGAAGATGCTTGAAATTGGTGCCCACATGGAGTTGAAGGCTGCTTCTGACCAGCTAGTAGAAAGCACGGACGCAGAATTTGCTTACATCTCGTTTGAAGAGTTATTAGCACAAGAAAAGAAAGATTCATTTTGGTAGGTAAACAATGGTGAACAGAAACCCTTTTTCGATTTTTTCATTCTATAAGCCTGACTCACTAGCCATATGTCCCGTACTGATGCAGGCAAAGAAATGGAAAGCTGAGATCATGTACAAGCTAATGGCCGTTCATTTGTCGACTGACGCTCATCCTGGTTCACTAAGCAGTACATATATCAAAAACCCGAAGCCCAAAGTTTTGTACGGATGCAGGATTTTTTGACTGCATGCGTCCTTTATGGGTAGCTTTTTTTCATTTTTTATTTATGAGATCTATGCCTTGATAATATTTCTTTAGGTTTTCCCGCTGTGACGACAACATTTTGGCTGCATATTGACATGGCATGAAAAACCAACCTTCAGAAGAAAACAGGCCAGTCTCAATTACTACAATCCCAATACTAATATACCATGTTCAGAAATTTGGCATCTCTCTTTAACAATGAAGGGGCTGATTAAAGAGTGGTGGTAAGTCTGGTGACCAATGCTAAACTCCAAAAGTCATCACCAACTCTAGACACGGGGTCTTAGATGACCCCCCATACTCCATAGTCTCAGACAGATGCTGTCTTCTTTTATTGCTATTGAGGTTGTGGAAGCTTGACATTTTTCTTTTTTATTGATAAGGCCATAGGGGACTTAACTTGCCTATATAAAAGTGAATTTGAAAGATTGTCATTCTGTCTGGTTTTGGATTTTTCAATTGCCGGGCGCCTCATACACCATATTTAACCCTTCTCCATACCTAATCCTTTTTCTTTCTTCATTAAAAGGTGTGAAGTTGATCATTAAATAATAAACCTTGGGTTCAGTCACTACTGACCATTGGTTTGTCGTTCCATCTAATTTAGTTTCTTTGTCAGGAATGATGGAAGGATAAGTTTAAAAAGAGAAAAGAAAACAGAAAAAAAAAGGAAAAGGAAAATTGATGTCAAGTTTTGAATTATTGTGGATGTCATTGATTTGACTTCGTAATAGGTAAGAGGATGGTTTCCTACATGGAGTATGAGAGAGAGAGAGAGAGCAATCATCACTCTCAGTTCAGAGATCGGGGGATGGCCTAGTGCAAGACCTAGAAATCTATAAGGAGATATCTAGATTCCTTGGCACCGATTTCGAGACATGCCATAGGTTCTTCTCATTGGAGGAGGGCTTGCAATGGAATGCCTGATACCTATTCGATGATATGGTATGGTTAAATCAGCTGTCTTCTCTTCTTTGTGAGGCACATATGCTTTTCTCTTTTAAAATTTTCCTCCCCTCTTTTTCCTGGTAGGCGCCACCTATATTGTGTTTAAGATTACAAAGCAGGGTGATGCTTGCAATGGAATGCCTGATACCTTTCGCTTGCTTTTTTTTTTTGTTCTTTGAACCAAGTAGGGCAGAGTCCTAGTCCAAGTAGATGTATCATACTTCTGCCCAAAAAAATAAAAGACTAGATGTATAATACAGAGTGATATGATAGTAGGCTTACCTCACTAGCAATGAAGTTTGTGAGTCAGGTAAGCCCACTCTAGGGCAAGTTACCATGCCAAAGCTCTCGGTTGTTGAATGGCCAGTAAGCAGTAAGTACCAAGCAGCAGCAACACCAATATTTTTATTTTCTTTTCTGTGAGGGAGCCAAAAAGTAAGTCATAAGGTGATTGATCAGGGCAGGGCAGGGAGAGATGGAAGCAGTAGTAGTAGGTGGGGAAAAGCAGGTGGGACAGAGGAGAAGATTCTTTCAATCTAATTGATTTGAAATTTGTTTTAGGACAAGGGTGCTGAATCAGAAAAGGACGTGATGCCAGATTGGTTGCTGATATGCAACAATGATCAGGGGGTAATTGGAGCACAAAGAGGCAGTAAGAGACAGCATTTGGGTTGGCCCCCACTCCCAGTGTCTTGGGGGGTGGCTCTGCCTCTACCCCTGCCCCTGCCCCTGCCTCTGGCTCCCGCAGGGCTCTGCCAAGATGACAATAATAGAGCGTCCCTGAACAGCTCTTTGATTTGACCACTCACTGCTCTCTCTCTCTCTCCTCTTCTATCCAAAATATGCTTCCCCGGGGGTTTAACCCTACATTGTCATATGCAAAAGAGAATGATACATTAATAATAGAGAGAGAGAGAGAGAGATGGGGAAAAGATGGAAGAACCAGATTTTTGGGATTCACAGTTTTTACTAGGACTACAATGATTCTTCATGATTTGCATATACATGTCGACAGCTATGTCAGCGGTACAGACTTGTATCGGGTACTAGTTTATCTTACACCGCACACATGGAACATTGTTTGGCGGATGCATTTGGATTGCATCGCATTTCCACCTTGGTTTTAGAATCTTGGGCAAATTTTTGTTGATAAGTTTTTAAGGCCCTGTTTGGGTGTCACATGATGAATTGATTTTCAATCTGGGGATTCACCTCTGCACTCTATTCTCCTACTTTGAATGGAGAGAGGGGACACTGACATCCTCCACCACCACCAGCATCAGCTTTGAGCTTTGCTGGATGCTGGTCTGTTGATTCCAGGTGTGGACAAAAGGGGGACAGGTTATGTTTTTTGTCTCAATCATTCATACAGGATATTATGCTTAAAGCCCACGCTAAGGCATTAATAGAAGATATATATAGTCTCATTCTCTCACACAAGATGCTGAGAGAGAGAGAGAGAGAGAGAGAGAGACTGTCACCAAATAACTGGGAGAAGGCGATTTGATTGGGTGAGAATGAAAACATCCCAAAACACGTGTTAGTTGAGCGGATTCCATTCCCATTTTGAAAACTTAGACTCAATATTTGCAGACACGGTACCTTGATATTATTCTTTGTATCTCTCCTAACTCCTAAGGCTGAGTTTGGAAAGAGTACAACAGAATCTTATATTTTGTATATATTTACACTATACATATTTGTATTTATACTGATTCCAAACCGAGTTTGTCTGCAGTGCAGACTTCATATTCACGAACACAAATGCATGGGAATAAAAATGAGAGAAATGCAGATTGTGGTAAATTTTGTTCCAAGTTTTTGCATCTGTTGCACCTTGCCTTGCAGCAAAAGATGTAATTGGTTGAACTTGATGGTAATTATATTTTGTTCATTTTACGAAAAGTAACTGATTGAGATTTGGATTGAACATGCAGTAAATATGAGTGAATGCGCCACCACAAGGTTAAATTGCACCCAAAACTCTTGATAATATTTCACAAAAAAAATTTTACAAAATTTTTGTGAGAATTTTTAAAATTTAATTTGATCAAAGCTTTCCAAGTAAAGTAACACACTATAAAGGGAGTGGTTAGGGCACATAACATTTTTCACAAATGCGGCACATCTCTAATAAAAAGCTTTCCATAACATTTTTCTTCATTATTTGTATTATTATAGAATTAAAGGGAGTGATTAGTATCCATTGGATTGGGATGTATTCCTCCTGATCCGTCAACCGGGAAGTTGGTGATCATTGATGATGATTATATTTGACCTAAATTAAAAGACAGTGAGATGCCCAGTCATCTGTTGTGTATAGAGGAAGCGGACTCCGTGACGAACTAAGGATCAACAGTGTGTGGACAGCCATTCAGACTGTAGTACATCTGAGCTGTTAGAGAAAAGTTGTGGTGGCAAGGTAGGTAGGCCATAAGCACGGTCTACCAACAGCCTAGCAATGCATGTCTTGCAGTGAAGGGAATGGGACCTTTCAATTTTCATTCATTCTATTTTCTATGGGTCCCACCCCAGAATTTCTAATTTCTCTTCACCAATATATATGAAACACCCAGATTACCCTAACCACCTGTTATGTCGCCATCCTTCACAATAGAAATGTGAAGGATTACCCGATTGGATATCGCAGGTGGGACCCGGACCATGAATTCTGGAGGACCCGACTTGTTTGTCACTAGTGAGTAGTGACCAATAGGGTATCTTGGATTGATAGTTGGCTCGCTGGAAAGGAAGCGGCTTTATCGGATCCTGTCCATTTAATCTTATTAAAATAAAGCTCAAGTATTTGAACAAACAGAAAATAGGAGAGGGTAACTACTAGCTAAAGAAAAGAACTGATGCAGATGCAGATCCAAAGCTTGCTTGTTGCTTCTTTTTCTTTTTGTCTTTCCAATATACAATGAGAGCATAATCTCGATTCTCATCCCAGTTTGCTTTGAAGATCAAGATATCAACCAGAAAACAACTTCCAAACACAATAAACAATAGAAAGCCCAAAACAAATATTGCTTCTAAAAAAAATTGTACCCATCCACCTTCTGTTTTCACTCTTTTACCCATATTACCCACTTTTATGGAGAGCACTTAGAAAGAGGTGTAGGAGGAATTTGAGAGAGAGAGAGAGATCCCAGCTGTAATCCTAGTTCTAGTGTTTCAAATTTCAATGGTGCAAAGCATCCGAAAATCCAGCACACTGATAATGTTGAAGCACCCTATTGGCTTCCCTTATGCCACTGAAATAAGCTCCATGTGTAGTGGAATAATGGGTTCTATGTGTTGCTTCGCCTGCAAATAGAATTTGAAGTGGAGGAGGAGGAGCAGCAGCAGCACATGCACAATTGCTGCTGCTGCTTTTCGGCAGTGGCTCTGCCATTGAATCAAAATCGTTTCCACTAGACCCAACTGCTACATAACTGTAAGAACCCATGAACAAAGGATCGGTTCCCCATTGACTCTTCAGAACGCTTCTGATACTTGGTTTTTTCCCCAGAGCTTTGTAAGTCTCCTCGGAGTTGACGTGCCCGTTGCTGCATTTATGAGTATTTGCTTGCTTTCCAGGTTGAGAATCTGATAAGAAACTGGAGATTGTGGCTGAAACTCCTTTGACAATCTCGTCATCTTTGAGACACTCAAGCTCCAGAGCTTCTTCCCCCGCGAACCATGAAAGTAGAACACTGGAGTTGTTGTAAATTGGGAAGACAGAGGCTGTCCTCCTCATCCACCATGGGATCTTCCGGTGCCTTAACTCGGAATCAGGCCGGTGGAAAACCATTTGCAAGAAGGGAAATGTTTCAGAATTCTCGCTTTGTCGATCATGGGTTTGATGATCAAGTTGAAGAAACAACTTGTTGACGACCCCGAATCCGAGCTTAGAAATTGCTTCCGCCTTGAAAGAGGGAAGGGGAGGACTAAACATACCTGAGTCTTCTCGAATTGCAGCTTTCAGCACCCCCAAGGATACAGTTACTATGACATGATCAGCAGACATGGTAGAACCATCTTCCAAGTGCAGCTTCACAGGCTTACTGTCACAACCGTTGTCTATCTCTGAAGATCGAAGACCCTGCGGCTTCCATTCGATCTTCTTAACTTTTCTACCCAATTGGATCACTCCAGCGGGTAAGACAGAAGCCAGCGATTCGATAATGCTCAAGTATCCCTTAGCAATAGTAATCTCTTCATCCGGGAACTGACGGTACTCACTCTCTGCATTGAAGTCAAGATTTAACAGATCATCGGCCGAAGTGTAAGTTCTTTCGGTGTTTTCATTCATTGCATAGATGGCTTCCTCAAGCAATTTCCGGCTCCAGTTACCGGACTCTTTATCGTCCTCTCCCTCAATTGTCAGAGCCCAATAAGCATCAAGGGCCTGCCGAAGAAAAGAGCCAATACTGAGCTCTGCCAAGCAGCCATTACGCTTACAATTTTGGAGAGCCTTGGTTGCAATTCTGTAATAATCAACTTCGTCGTTGGCTTGAATCAACTTCCCCTGAGCAAAATCCATCATCTTCCGGTAAAGACTGGAAATGGTATCGACGAGAGATGGATCGAGCTCCAACCCACCTTCGGCAATGGTTACTGGGTCTTGGGAGGAGCCATCCATGCACTCCCATGGCTGCTCGGAGTGCAAGGCCTGGATTTCCTGGGCAATTTTGTGAACAGGACTCCCACCAATGCCATGAATCCATGTTGCACCCATTTCAATTCGGTCACCACCAAACTCAGAAGTATGGATTCTCCCACCAATTCTAGTCCCACCCTCGACGACGCAGAGCTCGAACAGGTCTTTGGATCTTGTGGCTTTGTAGAGCAGATTAGCAGCTGTAAGCCCAGCCATACCAGCTCCAATGATAACAATTCTTGGCTTCTTGGCGACCATTTTGGCTAGTTTCTGAAGAAAAACAAAAACCAAGGGGAGAGAGAGAGAGAGAGGGAGAGGGCTGATAGTAAGTAAGAAAGAAGAGGATTTTATAAGGAGAGAGTGGGTATGCTGTTGCAAATAGTGAGAGATGTAGGGGCCGTCCATTTCCGATATATTTAGAAGATGTTTCGAATAAAGACGATGCTCTCCTTTTCTTGAATTCTATTACAGTAGTACCACACCAACACCACTATTTGATGACTGCTGAAAATTTTGTTGTTGAAAGCGGAATATTAAAGAGATTCCAAACTTAACAATGGCTCCAGTCCAAGGTATTGTCAGCATTTGATAATTTTTTTTTTCAAAGTAGCAACTCCAATGGCCGTGTCATGGTTCAGCAATTAAGGGGGTGTCATTTGAATGCTTTTGTTTTCATTTGTTTTGGAAATTGCTACTTAATAGATTGTGTTTTGTTGCAGTGTAAATTTATTTGCACTAGTACAAATGTATGGGAGTGCAAATATAAAAATATGCAAATTCTTATTTAATTTTGTTTTGAATTTTACTTTATTCTGTTTCATGTAGATTTATTTCATTTGTACTTCAATCAAACAAAATAAGTTAAAATTTGAAACAAAAATAGGTCAGAATTTACACTTGAATTGTTCGTACTTTCATAATTTTGCATCGGTGCAAATTTATTTGCATTGCAACCAAACAGAAACATAAGAACAAAAACACCTTCTGGAGCAATGTTTTATTTCTCATTTTTTATTCAAATAACAATACACATGTTTTAAAGACCATCAATAAAGTGTTCAAGTGTTCAACCTATTTAGGTGAGGCCCACGCCCCTTTGCACCAAAGTCCATTGGACTTAACTAATTAATTAGAATGGGGGAAACAAGAATCTAATACTAGAAGACATGATTAAACAAGCAATCGGATGAAAACACAGAATGGGTATGTATTGTTAAACAAAAGCCATCAAGGGGCTGTTTGGCATCGTTCTCGTTTCTTGGAATAACAGCATCACATAGGAAAAAATGGTGCTCCAGGAAATGGGTATTTGTTTGGAACCGTTTTTCCATAAAAAATTGTTCTCCAAGCCACATCTCGAAAATCGGGAAGCTATAGCTTGGAGCAACGCCAAATTTGGCATTTCCTAGAGCTGCAGCTCGATGCTGCCAACAGGGCAGTGATATTAAACTGATGTGGCACTGGATAATGGGACCAGTGCTTAAAACGTTTCCTGGAGCAATGGTACCAAACAGAAAAAGTTGTTGTTGCTCCAAGAAACGTCCTACCTGGGAGCAACGATTCCAAACAAAAATAAAGGCACTATTTTTTTGAGAAAACGGTACTCCAAGCTACACATTAGTAGCACCGTTTTCACAACAGCAGCATCAATGCCAAACATATACCAAAATAATCGTTTCTTAAAACAGGAGTTTAAAAACATGTTTTATGTTTCAGTTTCAAAGGGGAATAAATAACATATAGCCAACAACATGTTATTTTATATGGTTATTTTAAAAACCAAATTATTTTCTAACCAGCTGATTTTGTTTTATTTTCAGAATTCAAAAATTAAAAAAAATAATAAGTTACATTGTAAGTAGTATGAAACTGCTGAAATATTGAATGGTATATTTTTAAAATTAAAATCGTTTGAACATTTCGTTTCAAATGATTATTTCAACAGTGTCAATCATCAACTGATCATGAGGTGCTGGTCCCGTCTTCCATAATTCATGTTACCTTTGAAGTTTCAAGAGAAAAGAGATATCGTTTACAAGCATAATGTGTATACTAGTGGATGACCTTGTAGTAAGTACGGGGAATCAGTAATGTTAATTTTACACTATGGAATCAATAATGTTAAATTTATATTTATTAATATTTTAAATAATTATTAAAAATTTAAGAAATATTTATTTCAAAAAATAGTTTTTCAATAATTATTAAAATATTGATAGTTTTCTTTTTTGTTATGATACATAGAGTGTATGATTAACTAAGATTGATAGAATGTAGGGAGAAGTGATTGTAGATAACCACTTTTGTATTTTCTGTATTTTTTTAGGAATTGATTGAAAATGGTAATAATAGGTTATGGGTCTAGCTTTTCAAGAAAATGAGTATGTCATGTGTATGAATGGTGGGGAGCTATAACTTGACAATGGATTGTGGACTTGAACAGGAATTTTTCAGAAATTGCCACATGTCTAGCTTCTTAGAAAATGATAAAGCCATTTACCTGGTGGTAGTGGATTGTAGATATAACAATACCTGGTTGCCACATGTCAGGATCCTATCCTAACAAAAGCAATACACGTTGTATCAAAAGCTGCAATCAGTATCTGTCTATACCAATTCAGAACTGAACTTGATATAACAATACTAATCATTTAAGCCTTGTATCAAATTATATAGGGTTGAATAAATTGAATGGACCCGGCCCAAAACCCGATTATGAAATAGTATAAAGCCGAACTTAAAACCCAGCCCATGAACAGATACAATCTGTATATTTAACAACAAATATTGCATTTTTAATTTACAAAGGTAGAGAAGGGTAAGAAGTGGACAAGTAGAGAATTAAAAGGGACAGAAGGATGGTCCGGTAGTGGCCTGTTAAATGTGCAAAAGAAAGGTTGATGGGATTGGGCTATCTATAAACATATGTCATCTCATTTATGACGCTTTTGGCGTCGCTTGATTGCTTATCTTGGGTTTAAAAGAGGGACAACAGAATATTCGGTCAAAAAGCCGTCACCATAAAATATTTGCTGTGGCTATTCCTCAGGCTGCGGTACGGTACTAAATGATCCGCTTTCAAGTGTGTTAAGCCAAGTGAGCTTTATACGTCACATGATTAGGGAAAGCTTTTTTGCTTTTTTTCAATTCAAACCAATTCATATCTCCTTCCCACTAGAATCCTACCCACGACACTACATTTGTATATTGGGCTGAGTTTGTTTGCGGTACAAACTTTGAACCAGGGTAATTGTGCATCTCGGTTTGCATTTTTAAGCATTTGGTTGCCATACAAAAACGTAATGATTAAGATGTGAAAAATGTTTTTTCTGACATCTTTGTATTATGAGAAGAGTACAACAAATTTGTACTCTTTAATAATTGATGTATTTAACCAAAAATTTAAGGCCCATGTTTTGGGCCGTCTCAAACAAACATGAAGAATACAAAAACGGGTTATACTTTGCATTTTTGAACAGGAAAGAGAGTATTTATGGGAAGTACATATTTGTATTTGTATTACAATCAAATACATCTTTGGGAACATCTCCCCATGAATGATAACATGCAAACATGGGAGATGTTCTCAATGTACAACTGTAATGAGGGGTGGGTAGGCATAGGTAAGGTTATTGTGAGTAGGAGATCCGAACTCATCTTAGGCTACAAGGGGTGGGGATGGGGGAAAATATTTTTGCCCCATATTGGGGTAGGGTTTGCATATAATTCTTTGAATCCGATGATAAATTATTAAAATACCTCTAAGTTTATTATTACTTTATAATTTTCAATATTCTTCTAAATTTTCCTCAAATTGCTAAAATTTTAGGATCCCATAATCCAATTTCTATATAATATCATTTTTAAAATACCCCTAAAATATTTGATCTATTTTTAAAAAAATTTGAGGATTCTCTTGTCCCTAAGAAAGGGTGCCCTGCCCCAAACCTGCCCGTTGCCGTTTATAGACATAATGGGGGAAGGGGATCAAGGGGTAGGGGTTGGGGAGAATTGAATTGAAGTCTGCTGGGTCACCTATTACCGGTTTAACTGGAAGTCTGGAACAGCATTTAGCTTGTAAAAATATCAACAAAAAATAAAAAACGCGGTTTGACAAACTAAAGCAAACCCCAACTAACCCGGCTCGAAAAAAACCAACAAGTATAAATAATTACAGGCCTACCTCACATCCTTTATTCCTTTACATAAAGTGTCCTTTGAGCATATGATATTGTATTTGTAATACCCAGAACAGAACTGCATCTCTTTTTGGCTGGGCTGAATGGCTGATTCCAAGATCTTCATCAAAGGCCGTGCAGATATGTACAGTGTCTTCCTTAGCTAAAAGTCTAAAACCACGATACAAAATTCATAAAAGATTCATTAGACAAAGTCATGACAATAATTGAAGTCCTGAGACTCTGAGAAATAGTTAAAATTGAACTACGTACCCAGCTGGAGAGTTACTCTCAAGTAAGGTGCTGGTGCTCTCTGGAGTAAGAACAATAGTGGAGTACTGGAGGGGGTACCCCATTATTAAGGATAGAGAGCCCACCAACCACGCCATTATTGTAGTTGTAGGAACTAGGTAGGGAAAGCAGGACCCTGAATTACAGAACCAGCCATTAATTGCTTGGAGTTTTAACACAGAATTTAGTAATACTAATACAATAATAGATGAGTAGTTCACACTTCACAGTACCATAGTCATTATGGGGAAATTCGTCAAATCCTAAGTTTCTAAATTCTAACAGTCTCTCCATATCGTCTCTCGAGGAAATTTTCTTTAGCTCCTGTGGCTTTCTTCACTGGGAATAGGTCACATCACAATCTGTATAGCTAGAAGCGCCTTAGAAGGTAAATGTTATTCCCCCTTTCTTTACTGTGTTTTGCTTTGGACCTTTGGTGGTTGATTAGATCAACTGAGTATGAAAATAATGGGAAAAGAGAGATATTTATCACTGCACAACTTTTCAAAGGATCAAAGAGGTCTCTTGCGTCATCCTTTCCTTCCAAAGTTGTGCTTCAAAATTATATCTTCACAATTGTTCATGTGTCAGTGGCTATCCCGGCTTTTCAGTTTTGAGTTTTGACTGCCTCTTCACAATTGAATTGTTATGATTTAGTTTAACTTTAGTGGCCGGAGTTAGAGGAATATAGGGGGGTAAAGGATTTAGGTCGGGATTCGAATCGATTTGGTTCTTGAGCCACAGAACTTTTTCTTTATGCTTATAGCAGCTTCTGTTCATCTTACCTGTGGCTTGGCTTGGATGGATAGCAATTAGCAAACTGGAAAGCTCAAAGTTTGGAATGTCCAGACTTGAAAACATGCATGACCCCATCATGGCATCATCTGGTCTGACTTTGGTGGCATTCTTCATTTGCCTGCATGGATTTGCAGTTGTGGACGGAAGAGAAGTTCTGAGTTCAATCTTTTTTTTTTGGGGGGGGGGGTACTTATTAAGCATGAGATCTGAAGTTACAATCTTAACAAGAGATTTCAATTTGCAAACTCCGTTGACAAGACAACTCTTGCAACAATGCAACTTTTTAGCTTTTTACTACTTAATTTGCTGATGAACATCTTGCAATACAAGTAAGTGGGCTTGGATTGAGGTGGGTCGATGCTTTAAAGCTGTTGCCAAACCAGGGCTGAAATTGGGTCAGTAGCCCTCTTCACAGACAAGGCTGGCTGGCTCATATCTCAACCGGAATAGGATTTGGAGAAAACCCAAGAAAAGCTATGGTTGCCCTATAATTTACTTGATTTTGAGCATGGCCCAGCTCGATCCATAGGAGAGAGGAGACAACCTTCCCGTCGGGCAAAGGCCAAAGGGATCTAGGCAACCAATAAACGTTATACATGGGGTGTTCCAATGCCCGATGGGCTTTATATTCTGCTACCCCACCATAAATGTAATGGTTGAAAGAAAAACAAGAAACCATACTAAACAGGCAAACACCCACTATGTGGGTCTGGTTGATCTGATCATAGCACATTGATACTAATAATATTTATAAGATTATAATTAGAACCCTCAACTCTCAACTAAGCCTTGTTTCAACTTCATAGAATGTCTTGTTATATTCTGCTACATGAATCCGGCATCTCTGAAAATGAAGTTCGGGTCTCCACTCTTCATTCCCCAATATCCATGCTCCAATTCTGACACTCAGTCTTTTAAACTTTAAACACCGGTTTTAAATTTTAAATTCATAGTATCTTGTTATATTATTGGGAACAAAAAAAAAGAAAAAAAAATGACAAATTCCGAGTGCAGACAAGACGCAGTGGTGTGTTTATTGTCTTATTTGCTCTTGTTATCGTTTACAGTTCTTGGCTTCAAAGGATAATGAAAAACGGCTTCTGATCACCCAAAATGGATTTTATGAGAAAGGAAAAGTCAAAAAGCCACTAACAATCCAAATGCCAACAGGTGATTTTCTATCTTGTCGCGAAGGAGTAAGCCAGTAGTAACATGAGAGAGAGAGAGAGAGAGAGAGATGTACTGCAAATGCGACGCCGGCCCAATAAGGGCCCAAACTTATTCTCCTGAATGACTACGTCGTACTTCTGTTAGCAAAGTTTCAGCTCATGATGATCTGGGTCATACAGGGTTAATGGTTGAACTCTCTGCAGCCCAAGCCCAATAGGATAGTCGAAGCAAGTTAGTGTTAAAAAGAATCAAACTTAAAATAAAAGAGTATAAGGAATTCTTGAGAAAAAAAAATTTGAGGATAGAAGAGGAAACAAAGGAATCTGATTGACAGAAAGGACAGTAGAAAAAAATATGTTGGACGAAAAATAACTCATTTTTGTTTTAGGTCATTTACTAAAACAACCCCTGTAGTTTCATCCATTTATTCAAACATACCCTATAGTTTGTGTTTTACTAAAATACCCCCCTAGTTTGCATTTAATTACTTAACCCACCTTCCTTTAGATGACAATGAAATATGACAGTTTTGACCCTAGTGTCCATTTGAATAAATTTAAATATAAAAATGAAAATAGCCCTTAATAAGACGAGCAACCACTCCATTTGACTCTATTTGGTCATTTTTCAGTTTTCTATATGAAGAGTTAGGGATACTTTTGGAATACAATCATGACCCATGCCCTTGAACATTTTCCATTCAGTTTAGGTAATCATTTTACTATTTTCAGATGGCAAAACAAACACTTTTTAGTGAAAGGTTCAATAAGTAAATAGGTTGCAAATTATATGAGTATTTTAATAACATAAAAACTATGGATAGGTTTAAATAAATCCGTGAAACTATAGGGGTGTTCTAATAACTGACCCTTTTGTTTTCTATACACATAAATGCATATATATATATATATATATATATATATCGATTAATTAATAGATTCCTTTTTATTCATATGGAGTTTTGTTTTGTTTGGCAAACCAACATTGATTCATCTGAAACTAAAACAACAATGAAGAACGAAAAGAGTTGTAAAACAGGCAAAGAACATTATTAATAAGAAAATGGGTTGATAAGTGGCTGAAGCTGAAGTTGGGCTGATTACTGTTAATCTCAGAAATTTTATTATTTGATTACTTTATTCATAATTTTGCAATGGATTCATATAGATGGTGATTATGATGATTTATCCACTAAAAAACAATATAATTCAACTCGAAGATTTTATACAGCATTGGGCCCAGCCCAGGCCCTTGGGCCGTGTTAATTCAAAATTTAATAAATGCTCTACCCAAACCTGCCCAAGTTGCAGCCCCATGTACAGGTCAGGCTGTCAGCAGACGTGGCATGGACGGGATGGTCAAGATGCATTCTCTTGGTGGGGAGCGCTGACTAGGCGTACAGTGACTTAGGAACAGAAAATTCACATTGCAGTAGAAATATCTGAAGACTGAAGGGCTCTGTCAAAGGAGGGCTAACGGCTAATGTAGCATATTCAAACCATTCACAGCTGAGGGAAACACTCTCTAATTTGGACATGAATTATGATCAACAGAAAATTTATAATTTCGTTCTCATTTTCCTTCTTACCCACAAGATTAGTTTGCTTTGCACTGTAGCCACGATGGTAGTCTATTAAAATTATTAAATAGCCTTTTTTGCTGAAATGATGAAATCCATGGGTGAAGATGATTCTTACAAGCCACGTGGCAGTTAACTAGTGGTCTAGGCTGAAATTCGACATGAAAAGAGTACATGGACCCCTTATAAGCTGTTCTGAAAGCTCCAAAGTTATGGAGGTCCAACAGAGTCACTTTCAAAATGGGCAACCCAGTGTGCATAGAGGGTGACATGGAGATAAACATGTAAGCAGGATATTAGGCCCAGTTTCTCTAAATGGCTAAACCTCGATCCGACACCAATCTTATGAATGTTCATAGCATCATCTACTCTCTTTTATTTTTGGCCAACCATGGAATCCATTTTAGATTTTTTTTTTTTATTTTGGTGCAATGTTTAGACCTTCAGTCATTACAACCAGAGCTACCTTGGGTAGTGATAACTCTCCATGGAAGCTGATTATCAATCCATTCTCCACAACAACCCCATTCCCTGCTAGCAAGTAAATAAGCCAGATTGTTCTCCACAAATAAACACAAAAGAAGCACGTTTTGAGCTTTAGTTTCCTAGCCACAAAGTGCCCATGGTTTCCTTTGATCTAAGCACCATAACCTGCAAAGATAAATTTAGGGGGGTGTTAAAGTGTTCTTCAATGTGAATTGTTTTTCTTGTTAAGAGTAATCATCTGGTTTTGAAAACAAATTGTTTATTACAACAAAACATGCAAAACATGTTATTTGTTATAAATGTATTTTCTGTTTCTAAAACTAAAACCAAATACATATTGTTGAGTTTCTGATCTGAAAAACATGTTTTTGTTTTAAATCATATGATACATCTCATCATCTTCATGAATCATGCAATACTGTATTCCAACTTTGGTTTTTGTTTTAAAAGTTATCATTTTGATTGCCTCAAAAACATGAATTGCTTTTTGAAAAAAAAAAAAAAAAAACAAATTGTTTTTGCTTTTTCAAAACAAAAACACAGTTCAATAACATGTTTTTGTTTTTCAACACCCCTAATGAATGATTCCTTCATTCCTTCTACAATCTCAATTGGATGCCCTGTATCTCCTTCAATAACTTGGATCAACATTGGTGTCCTCATGAATAGCCCTGTATCCAGCCAGCTCACTCATTGGGCTAAGGTTTTAGTTATTTTGCTTGATCACAGTGGTACAGCAAAGCATGTTCAATGGTTTCATGGCAATGGCAGGCTTTGTTTCCAAGTTCCAAAGAAAGCCCAAATAGCTGACCAGAACCAGACGCTTGTTTCAATGGGGCCATTACTAGTTGTGGATCCAAGAGTTTGGTCGGTCCTTGGACAATTTAGCCACATAATAAGAAGCTCAACCGACAGAAAATTTCCGAGTTTCCATACAATCTGTTTTCTGTGCAGTGACTCAGAAGGTTGGAACATGAACTTGATATCCTGAGCTATTTCCTCCATTGGTAACCAATGATGAACTCGTTTGAAGACTGAAGAGCACTCCTGCTAGTCTGCTACCACCAATGAAAAATAAGGACAGAAAATCAAATTTCATAAATAAATAATTACAAGTCATTAGTACTTAAACTACTTATTCTGATTTCCAAATAATGGGAAAATAATAAAAGAAACTTTTTTGGGGGAGATAATTGACGAAAGAAACATTGGATACATAGGGAAACACAATTTCTACTTTCCAGCAATGCAGGTTTTGTTGTGTATGCAATATTTAAATAAGAGATAAGAGCAAGTGTAATGTAAACTCACGCGGTGATGCCTCCGTTTCAAGTAAGATACGTGAAGCCTTCGGGCAAAAGATGACAGAATAAAGTCCACACCGCAAAAGCAGCCAAATACCCTTTCTTTTTCAATTACACACTGTTTCTCGTTGTATCAGTTCCAGACAAGATCGCAAGAGACAACTCTCTCTCTCTCTCTCTCTCTCTCGATAAGAAGCCAGCGTCCATCTATACGCGTGTGTTAAACCCAAATTTCGAAACTTCCAAACAATTTATGGCGCTCTCTATGACTCTATATATCTCAGACACAGAGAGAGAGAGAGAAGAAAACGATAAAAGAAAACAAAAAGCTGCAGAGTCCAGAGGACAAAAGAAAGAGAATCACTGTATTACACTATCACTGTGTCTTTTCTGTTTACTTTCAAAAAAAAAAAAACTAGATAGACACGGTCCCAAAGAAAGACAAAAAAGTTACAGGCTTACAGCTCCTCCTCTCTTCTACTTTCTTTTTCTCTATAGACAGTATAGAAAAGCTTCACACAACCAGAACCCAAAACCCTAGAAAGACCCACCCCTTGTTTTCCCTTACTCCCTAGCTATACCTCGAAAATTTCAGGAGGGGCCCAGCTGAGGATCCGAGCCAACCACTCATCATCACTCTCCCCACTATCACAGCCGTTGCTTCCATCGCCGGAAACCACCTCAACTTCCGGGTAGTGATACTCGCTCTCTTCTTCGAGAGCCCACCGTCCATTCTCCATCAACGGAAAGCTTGCCGAGAACTCCCTAGTGCTTGCCATCAGATTCAAAATGCCAATACCTCTCATGTCAACATCCGCCATCACACTCGATGCCGAGTCCGAGAATGAAGGTCCGCACGTCTCTTCGTTACCATTGATCGTTACGTAGGAGGACGGTGGGTTGATACCTGTAGGACAGCTTAGCTCCTCCTCCAACGACTTCATCACCTCTGCAACCATCTCCTCTCCAATGGAAAGACCATCCAAGAGCTCCTCGTCGTCGTCGTCACATAACACCGGAGATTTTGGTCGCTTCTCGGTAACCATTGTCGGAGGATCATCAGACTCAAGACGCTTTGCACTCTTCTTCATGATGAACGGAAAGAGAAGCTGATGAGCCACAACCAGAGAAGAGAGAGAGAGAGAGAGCATTCACATCGAGGAACAAACGAGGGGAATGGAATTTATAGGGAGATGAAGGGGAGTAGCCAGCATGGCAGGAGGATAGAGCCACGTAGGACAAAGAATTGAGGTTAATGACGTGGCAGATATTGTTCTGTCGTAGTGGCAGAAAAGACGGGAATTGTATAGTAACTGCGGCCCAACAGCGAAGAGTACAGACGTAATGTCGGTAGGCTGTTTCTGGAAATAAACCCCGCCTCGAGAAACGGCTTTTCCTTCTACTCTATTTACTATAATGCCCTTTATGCCCTACTCAATTTCAATTATGGGCTAACACTCTGTAGTCAAAACAAAAAAATAAGTGTTGTGCAGGCCAGGCAGGCGGCCAACCCTATTACTATTAGAAGTTTAAAACGCTATCCCTCTTACCTGGGTTAGCGTGAGGTCTGAATCTGATGGTGAAATGCTTAATCCATGATAGTTTCAGGCTTTCATGTACTTCATTCCTAGGTTGCCATGGAATCACAGTCACAGATTTCAAGTATTTATTTTCATGCTTATCTCTATTACTCTTTTAGCTAAATTCTCCTCAACTTGTTAGTTGTGTCGTGCCCTCCCTCCTCTATTCATTAGCACGGCTTTCTCTGGGTCTACTGTAATTGCTTGAGGACCCCTTGAAGCTTCTCTCTCATTCATAGACTTCTGCTTTTGCCCTTTACTTTTCAAATCCGTAGTTTCTCTAGATATTTGATTATACAACGGAGGATAATTTAGTCAATTGAGAGAGAGGTAGAAAAGGCGGTAGCAACTCACTGGCAATTCGTATCTCCAACGCCGATCACGGGGTGTCTACGTGGCAAGTCCAGTAAGTCGACGTGGCTGTACGGAATGTTCTTCTCCGGTACGGACAAAAGGGACAGGGGGAGAGAGAAGAGAGATCAAGAAGTAACTGTTGGCTTGGCGGCGACAACTGATGGAGACGAGGCAGGCGTAGACTAGTTGTTGACCGTCACATGGGATTAACCAGTAGTCCGAGAGCGGGGCCCATCTCACACCTACGATCAACTAGAGTCGAACACGTGTGGAGCCCCCAGTCTTACTGATTGACGTCGTGATCCAAATCTGACAACCATGTTGATGTTTGTGCTGTGCATCCTTATCATCATTTCATTGCCTTAGACTGAGGGCACCGGATCGATCTGGATAGGATGGATGGAGATTGGGAGTTGGGACTTTGGGAGAGAGCCTCCTCAGATATTAGGTGAACTGCGAACTGCGAAGGTGTGTGAGAGAGAAAGTTTGTTAGGATCACTACTCGGCATAGCATAAGTGCATAACTGAAAGTCTGAAACTTGAAATTTATCTCATCCTTCACGCTCTATGGTACTACTCTACGTGATGCATCTGGAACCAAAGGATTCAGCTTTACGGGATCACTGAACTATGCTGTACTGCGAACACGACGAATGGTATGGACTCTTGTCTTGTATGTGCGTGATTGGGACACGATACACCAGGAAGAAGGAAGATGTTGCACGAAATCGGGATGTCAACGGCCCCACTTTTGGACTGATCTACAGGCAGTACGGTTCAAAAGTCAAATCATGGATCAGATAGATGGTATCTGACGGTGCTTGATGCAAGTCGAGGCTTACCCGTGACTCGTGGACGTTGATTGAAGCAGATGAGACCAAAATCTTGCCGACGGGATATGATTAAAATTGGGGAATGTGGAAAGGAGGGTTGATGGCACTAAGGCAGATGGAAGTGTATTAACATGTGATGCTAATGGTCCGGTCTGGTGTGGTGTGGTGTGGTGTGTTGTGATGGCTCCGTCCTCTCCACTGCTCTCTGGTCTCTGGTGAGTAGTGAGTAGTGACCGGTGACCAGACAGTTTTGACTCATTCCAAGAACCAGCGGAGCAGAACACGACCCACTACATGACTACATCAAGAAAAACGATAAACTGTTCTGCAAGGTGAATTGTTCTTATTGTTGCGGGTTTCAAAAATAAATAAAAATCATCTGGTTTTAAAATAGATTGTTTCTCAAAAGAAAATTGCAAGTTATGTATTGTTTTTGTTGTCAAAACTGAAACCAACTCTATATCATTGAACCTGATTATTCAACTTCAGTTTCCATATATGATATAATTTTTATACTAGAAAAATATTTTTGTTTTAAAAACTAATGTTTTGTTGCTTCAAAACCAACTTATTTTTTTCTTTTGAAAACAAAACAGAGTTTAAGAATATATTTTTATTTTTTTTCTTCTTTTTTTCTATACTGATGTAGCAATTCTAAAAACAAATGAAAACAAAAACGTTTATGTTGTAGAAAACGCACGAAGCACGATCCTCTACTTCCTTTGCAAACTGTGGCCTGTGGGTATGAGAATAGGAAATCATGGATGGGCTACCAGGTCTGATTGTGAAAGTGGCATGATGTGGTGGACTCTGGATCTCTTGCCCACAATAACTTTGCACACGTCTATCCACACCATACTACCCCTGTGAATTGGGAACATCTCCCCCTACATAATACTATACAGAGGATGAGATGTTCTCTATATGTAGCTGCGATAAACATAGACAGAGTTTGTGAGGGTAGGATATCCGGACTCAACGTAGTGTGCCTTATTGATTATGCGATACAGTGGGTTAGAGCCCGGGAAGATGAATTTCAAAATGAATTCTACTTTCATCTCAAATTCAGCAGAATTTAAATGGTTTAACTCCCATGGAATATCTAGCTGCTCAATTATCAAAGACTAAAAGAAAACGGTCGGGATTTCCTATTCACTTTTCCTACCCACTCTCTACCCGCCCTGAATTGGAGCCACACGGGATTTCCTATTCACTTTTCCTGCCCACTCTCTACCCGCCTTGAATTGGAGCCACACATCTTTATTATGAATTAAGAGATGTGTGGTTCTGATTTACGACGGGTTGAGAGTGGGTAGGAAAAGTTTATAGGAAATCTGGGTTCGAATTGAGAAATGTGTGACTGCAATTTACAGCGAGTAGAGAATACGTAGGAAAAGTGAGTAGGAAATCTGGGCTCGAAAGAAAGACCTCAGTCATAGTCAGTCAACTCACCTCTTACTTGGAAAATAAACTCAGATCGAGAATTTGGAAATTTGTGGAATTTCTCCCTCTTTTCTAGCTTTCATCTTTGGGGTTGGTTAGCGCTTATTAGGGATGTTCATAAGAAGACCCAAACTGACCAACCCGGTCTGACCCAACCCGAGTTGGCCAGGTTTTCTTTAGCGTCAATCGGTTTCGGGTTACTAAAAAGTATAAACTGATGGGTCGGTTCGGTTTCGGTTTTCATGACCTAGTTCCTAGTTAGTACTTAGTAGTTAGTACCTAACCTAGTTTCTACTTTCTAATTACTTATAGTTTCTACTTTCTATTCTTCTCTTTAGGAATGCCATTAATAGCTTCTTGCATTTTTTTTTGGAAGGTTTAAAGAAAGGATCCTATTCTCTAAGGTCATTTACACCAAATAGGTAATTACAATTAGGTGTCATTTTTACTTAGATTAGAAGCCTTCTTAAAAATTTCAAATTTCAGTCTTCTTTTTCTAATACAATTTGACTTTTTCTTTTCTTGGTAACTTCTAACTTAGTCTGCCCTTATTCCCTTAGCCCCTCAACTCAAGCACTCAAACTGACCCAAACCAACCAAGTTGGTTTTGACTTAAGGTCGGTTTCGATTTCATTTTCAGGCAACCTGACCATATCAAATTGGTTGAAAAAACAGTAATAAACCGACCCAACCCAACCCGTGAACAGCCTTAGCACTTATCAGGATTATATATATTATATAGGGCCCATTGGCATTCGCATTTGACAGGGCAGAAAGTCTGCCCTTATGGTGTTTGAACCCGCACCTCATATGAAACAAAGAACACGACTAACCAACCTGACCCGATAATGCTGCAAACGGCTTGAATCAGATTGGATATGGGTGAATTTATATTCAATTCAATTACAAACAGTTGAATTTGAATCACCCTTAATAGGATTTAATTCAAATTTGAATTCAGACAAATGGGATACTGCTTGCAGCCCTAAAACCCAACCTATTGAGTTATCAAAGCAATTCTGCCCTATTCCAAACAGAGCCTGAACCCGAAAGATAAGGGGTAATAATTTCTAATCACAAGTTCAAAACAAAGAGTTCAAAAATGACGAAGCATCACCTTAGACCCATGGTGAGGCTGATAATTCTTCCATTAAGATCTCCGTCCAAAGCACATAAAGACATGCGCAAATGAGATCTTATGGTGCGTGATCTAGATGCTATTAACTGGAAGGCAGTTCGGATATTAGTTGCTTAGCTAGTCGGTCAAACTATAAGGAAACAAGGATCAGAGGATCCGGGGTGGCTTACCCGGTGTGGTCGCTTCAATGCTTAAGTTAGTACTTAATGTGTACGAGCTAAAACCTTGATAGCAAGTAGGCTAGTGAACAATAAATCGTGCATATCTTGTGTCACTGGGGTAGATGCCCTTATATAGGTGAGCTGCCGTGGAACTCACGAAACACCTCCGAGATCCTCGGCCCGTGGTATTAAGAGTTTGTCCCGTACTAGAAAGTGGAGTTCATGATATCCGATAAGGCTTATCGAGTCCGTTCAATCCAGGTGGGATATGGATAAGTCTTACAATCATGCGGCATGATCCCGAAGAACTCGAAAACAGTTGGCTTGCTTCTAGAAGTCTACTACATGTCACATCGACAGATCGGGCCATGGCGAGCTACTCGGTCTTAGACGAGATACCCGAAGTGACCTGTCCTGCTGAGGTAGCAAGGAGTGCCTTGTCAACGTCTTGTCAGCTGATTGTGTCCACATGTTTGAACGCAAGCTGAATTTCCATCCGTGTTGTAATATGTTGCTCTTTTGGGGAGACGTGTAAAAGTAAGGGGAGGTGGGTTAATACTCCTGTTATTTCTTTTTTTTCAAACAAAAAAAAAAAACATTTATCTTTTAATCCCCACCCTTAAAGTCTATGAAATTTTACCTTGTCCAAAACCTTTTGCCCACATCTAAAAGTTCAAAGAGAGAAAACAACCAGTTCATGTCTTCCATCCGATGAACAGAAAGAACATAGAATCTATTAAAACACTTCTCTTCCAACATTCTTGAAATCCTTTACTGCTCAGGTATTTATTTCTCCAATTATTTATCTACCAATTGAAAAGTTGATCCCTTTATTGTTCAAAATCTTCCTCCCAAAAAATGGTTATTATGGCTCACTCTAAAATCACATAGCTTTATTATACGGTATTAATTAGACCAAGCAACTATAAGGCTTTGATTGTCTTTGAAGATCTCTGAAATCTCATAGAAGTTTTACCCTGTTCAAAATCTCATAAAAGTTTTTTTTTCAAGCAACTATTTATGAAATTTTTACCCTGTTCAAAACCTTCCACCCTAAAAGTCTAAAACCCATTCAAAAAATAATTTTCACCCTATTTAAATCCGTTCACCCAAGAACCTAGAGAGAGAGAGGGAGAGGGAGAGAGAGAATAATCAGTCTATGTCTTCCATCCGTGTTGTAACATGTCGCTCATGTAAAGGTAACAGAAGGCGGGTTAAGGGATAAAAAAAGGAAGATCCCCATCCCCCACCACGAGCTATAGGCCATAGCCTATAGCTTGTTTATGCCACTTGGAGGAATGTTGTGCCGATTCCAAACTATATTATTCATAGGATAAGAGATTGATTCTTTGGATCCCATCAGCCAGAGCCAAGTATTCAACCCCCACCTAGGGGTGGCAATTGGGCGGGTTGGGTTGGGTTTGGTTTGGATTGAGTTTTAACCCAAATCATCTAATTCGTTAACTCATTAATGACTCAGTTATATAAAATTAAATGGATTGGGTTCAACCCAAACTCGTTTTAACCCAATTCAACCCACCCAAACCCATTAATCTTATATTTATTATCTTAAAAAACAAACTCTTTCTCTCTTAACAAATAAGTTAGTTGTAACTTTGTGGTTATTGTAGTTATTATTTATATAAGTGGTGAATGTTCAAATCACATTACATGCATGTTATTTTTACACAACAGATAAGCCATTTGACTATGTTCGGATTCTGAGTTTGACTGAACCACTTAGGTTCAAACCGGTCAGACCAACTTAAACCACTTAGGTTCAAGGGTGGTTTAACTATTTATATCTAAATCAATTCAGTCGGACCAGACCGGACCGGTTCAGTCAATGGTGGATTGACTTGGACCGAACCATATCATGTTTGTGCACGAGTTCAGGACCGGACCGGTTGATCCGAACCGGGTCAATGTAGCTAAATCGGGTTGGTCCAAATTAGGGTCCGCCGTGTGGACATTGGTCGGATGGGCGGTCCAGATCGGGCAAAGCACGCAAAGGCCAAATCATCCCGCCCAAAACCGCTTCTGGTTCAGGTTGAGCTGGATCGCCTTGTACCGGGTCGGGTCAGGTCGGAGTGTGAATATTGGTTGGACCGGACAGCCCGAATTGGACAGAGCAAGTGGCACCAAACCATCCCACCCAGGGTCTATTTCAGATTCGGGTCAACCCAGATCAGTATGTGTTGGATCAAGTCAGACTGCATTGAACTGGCTCGGACACGGGTCAAATTGATTTGGATTTATGTTTGGTGAAGTGTATTGATTCAAGACAAAACTAAATTTAGTCAATTATTAATAGAAAATTAATACATTGATTATAAATTATTTAATTCAAAAGAAGAAAATTAAAAAAAAAAAGCTATGAATTAATACTTATGTTTATAATGGTTAATCCAATGATTATTCACAATCCAACCTACCCTAAATGGGTGGATTAGGTGATGGGTTGATCACACAACCCGCCAAGTAAATAAACGGGTTGAATGGGTTAGATACCAGGTGGATTGGGCGAATTCAACAAATTGGGTTAAAAATTGCCACCTCTACCCCCACCTGACTTTAATTGCCGTAAAACCATAACTTTGGTCAGAGTTGTGTTTTGGGACTCGACTAGAATGCTACCATCAAAATTATAGAAGATAGCATGTTCTTAGAAAAATAGAAATTGGCACAGGGAGGAGCTAAAGTTTGTGTTGTGTCATGTAGGACGAGGAATATAAATGACCCAGCTGCTGATTTTTGTCTGACGACAATCAGTGGAATAAATGGCTGCCATGGAACAATGGATTCCGGATCTGCTGACCACAACACATTCCTGCCCCGAACTCCGAACAATGCATACCAGTGAATCATTCCTGTAGCTTAAATGAACATTTGATTTTATTCAAATTCCAATCTGCCGAGTCAAGAATAGGATTTACTTGAACACACATAATAACACCCCAAGCAGGACCAACAACAATCATCAATCAGCTAGCCTAGACGACTGGACCTGTAGTGAATTGAAGAGTTGACTCAAGATTTGGATGGGAGACAATTTGGCAAACACAAAACACATAGTACCATGTTCCTTTGGGTCTAGTATCACTTTGGTCCCCAAACTTTAAAATGCGACAATTCAACACCCGATCTTTCAAAATGTGACAATCCAACACCTTCTGTTAACTAACACTTAATCAGCCATTAAGCGACATTTTAAAAAGACATAAATACCCTTCAAGTGTCATCTAATTTTCTTTATCAACTATCCAAATATTGACCAAACAAAAATAATAGTCCCAAATCATTGCCTCTTCTATTCAAAAAAACCGTGATCACTAGAATGCCCACTTAAACGTATCCTCAACTTTCTTGAATGGAAGAAGCAAGGATTTGGGACTGTTAATTTTTCGTCAATGTTTATATGGTTGATAAAGAAAATTAAATGACACTCAAAGGGTATTTGTATCCTTTTCAAATGTCACATAATGACATGTTAACTGCTGATTAATGGCAGGTACTAGATTGTCACATTTTGAAACCTCGGGTACTGAATTGTCGCATTTTAAAATTCAGGGACCAAAGTGACACTAGGCACAAAGTACAGGATACTAATTAGGAATTTTCCCAATAAAAATTTCCTCCCGATTTACAAACCAACCGATCGGTTAAGTGTAAGCTATCACTAACAAGAAAATGTAACAAAAATAAATAAAAAAAGGCAGGAAAAAGAACAGAAAAATGATATGCCAGAGGATAATCCGTAGTAGGCGATTACATTCATGATTTACCCAAATATGATCCATTCTTAAAATAACAGTGCCCATAAGACGATTAGTTGTGTAAGCTTCCTGTTCGGAAGCTATCGAACATACACTTCACTTCTCATAGCAAAAAGATGTAAAGCAAGTATATAGAAGGAAAAAAATAAAAATAAAAAATACAACCAAAGACCTAGGCACTACCTTCTGCAAATTGACTGCTTTGGAGAGATTGGGAAAGTACTTCCCATAGGGGTAATCTTGTAATGCAAATACTGAGAATGGGCAGATTTTCCTTTGTCCTCTGTTAGATCTGACCTTCATCCGGTCCTTGTATTCAGTTGCTTATTCATGCTCACCTGTCTGAGTCCTTCCTCACCTCTCTCAGTCAATCTTAACGGAGGAGTAGATCTTCCGGACAAACCAGAGACATGCATAGAAACCAATTGTGCCAGTCAAAACAAAGAATGCATATGACACAATTAACATATACCCAAAGTAAAGGATGCCTGACACCAGCTTTGTTATTTCCAATTTAGTGAAGAAGTAGAAGATCGAGTAGAGGAAGAGGTAGAGGGCAGAAGATCCAGCAGTCAGATAAGCCCTCCACCACCAATGGTAATCTTCGCTGCACAACTGGAAGTAGCAAAGCACAACCGTGATCTCAGCACAAGTGATGATAAGGATAATGAAGACAATGAAGAGAAACCCAAAGATGTAGTAGAACTGGTTCAACCATATGGATGTCAAGATGAAGAAGAGTTCAATAAAGACAGCCCCAAAGGGAAGTATGCCTCCAATGAGTATAGAGAAGACAGGTTTCATGTACCATGCCTGCTCTGGTATCTGCCTCGGAATCTTGTTTGTCTTCACGGGATCCTCAGCAACTTGTTTTTTGAAACCCAAGTAACTACCCACGAAAACCAATGGCACTGATATGCCAAACCACAAGAAAACAAGAGCAAACATGGTTCCAAATGGCACTGCTCCTGAAGACTGCTCCCCCCAGATTAAGGCATTCAGCACAAAGAAGATGGAGAAAAGTATAGCAGGGAACATGAAGGCAGTTTTCAAGGTGTTTCTTTTCCACTCCGTGCCTTTGAACATCTTATACAAACGAGCTGAAGAGTAGCCCCCAAATAAACCCATGAAAACCCACAAGAGAACCATAGCAGTCATCAGACCCCCTCGGTTGGAAGGTGATAGGAAACCTAACAATGCAAACATCATTGTAACAAGTGTCATCCAAAAGATTTGAACCCCTGTCCCAACGTAAACACAGAGTAAGCTGAAATTAATTGGAGGCCTGAAAGCATCTCCATGGACAAGTTTCCATCCTGTTTCTTCTTGTGCTTCATCCTGTGTCTCCAACTGATTGTAGTTGGCAATATCTCTATACAGAGTTCTCATCATAATCATGGCCACCATGCCAGATAGAAAGAGGACAATCATCAGAGAGTTTATTATGGAGAACCAGTGTATCTGATCATCATTCATGAGTAGGTAGGTGTCCCAACGAGAAGCCCATTTAACATCACTAGGCTGCAGAAAGACCAAAGCATGTAAGAAACTGAATAAATGGTCTTCAGAGAGGGGGTGGAGAGAAAGAGAGGTACCTTAAAAGAAACATCATATGTGAATACAATCTCTTTGTCCACATCAACCTCCTGTGGGACAGTACTGCCTTGAATCAATTTGGTACCTGGGTTGCATGTTAAGAGCTGGGGATTCTTCTCATCCCACTCCTTGTACTCATGATTAATACTGTTTGCAGGAGAAAAAAGTCAGGAGACAAAATGAATGACATGGATCCACAAGATAAATAATTTACATTAATCTGGCAGTTAGTACTCTTAGCAAAAGTTTCAAGAGAGTATGTCTATAAATATATTTTTATTAGTGTATGTCTAAAAATATTTTAAATTATTTACATAATTTATAATTATCTATCTTTTTTTGAAAAAGGTAAAGCAAGATTGTATTATCAGAAACAATATAAATTATCTGTCATTGTGTCCTGTGTTGATTTCAAGACATTGACATGCTGAACACCAATCAAATAGCAAGGAGAACCAGATGAACCAATTAAGGTAATCAGGCTGTGTGGCAACACCTAGTTCCACTGCTCCAGAGAGAAAATTTAAGAATCAATAGCACAAAAAGTTCAAATGAAAAGGGTTTCAAAGCAGAGACTTGATTGGATTGCTAATGCAGTGTTGTAACTTATAATATTTACTTCACAAATCTGTGATAAAGAAATAACACGTTTAACTTCTCATTAAGAATGAAAGCACATCAATGATAGGAACAGTTGATAAACCCTCAACAGAAAGACATGAGAGAGAGAGAGAGAACCAACTTAAATCAGCCAACATTATAGTCACAGCATCTAGATGAGACCCAGGTTTTTTGTCTTATCAAATTTCAATGCAAGTTGCCGCCTGGGAGTCAACTAGAAAATAGATATCTATTAAGTTAAGAGAGGTAATACAAAGCTATAAATTGTTATGTAAATAAATGACAGAAACATGGATATAAGATTCAATCTAGAAAAACAAACATGCTAATTTCCTATAATAACTTGGCCCTTCCCTATCTCTATAACAATATAATGTGGCCCTTCCCCCTTATGACCTGTCAATTAAACCCTCGACAGTTGATAGATTTATACACCAATACAATTATTTATTGAAAAAATATAACAACAAATTTTTTATAAATATTTTAACAAAAGATATTTATCACCAATCAACAATATATTTAAAAAGGGTCTTTAATCTTTGTGTGAATAAAATTTTATGAATAACATGGGATGTTTTCATCTATCAAAAAAAAAAAAAAACACAGGGGATTGTTTCAAAACAAGCAACTCCATAATTGATAGGGCCCTGATTGATGATCAAAGAATTTGCACTTTCTTCCATACAAAATTTTCACAGACAAGTTAAACTACATGTTTAATCTAATCCACAACCACGAGCAGCATTTTTTTTCCTGGGAGCTGCCACCATGTCAAAAGATATCAATGAGGAAGACACACAACCCAGAAACATCAAATATTATCCGTAACAAAGCAGCTACAGTGATCATAAATTCACAATTAACGATAAATATTGCCAAAAAACAAAATTAATAATAGGTGATTTAATGTCAGAAAAACAAAACAAAACAAAACAGCACCTGTTGGGTGTAACCTCAAATCCAACAATGCGTGCTAAATCAGTTTCAGGGTCCTTGTGATACATGACTCTGAAGCTCAGGTGGTTATTTATAAAATGTTTCTCATCTTTGCTCTGCAAAAGCATATTAGCAATGTGAACTAAAACAGAAACACTAGCATTATGCATGGAGAAACACCAAGTGCAACTTACACCAGCATAGCTTCCCTTGAACCCAACACGAAATCCATGTTCATAAGCTGTAGCTTGAGTCCCATCTCTCCTTTGTCGGAGAACTGCAACAGGAAGGTTATCCAAAATCCTGCTCATCCATCAAGGAAATATCAGACGAGTAAAACATGGATGGACATCAATATATTGAGGTCATACTACCAAGAAAGAAAAGAGGAGCAATAGGACCTTTTTTTTTATAGATAGGAGCAAATAGGACCATATTGTATTATGAACTTCAGCAAATGAACTCAAGTACTACAATTATCAAATATAATTACAACTTAAGAGGTAAAAGATAGGGCTCAAACTTGGTAAACTAACATGTTCACTCGATATTCATCATTAATTTTCTCCTTAAAATTCTTTGCGGCAGCAGCATCAAGCTTTACTCGACAGGCTACTTTACAGGACGACTCCTCTCTCATTTTGAACTGGAGCATACAAGATATGTACAGACCCACAAGAAAATGTTAGAGCTTGAAAGCAAAAAGGTATACATTCTAAGGCAAAATTCCTTTCCTATTGTCAGGTGCAAATAGAATTAATGACTTTTCAGAGTGAAGATAAGACAGCAAAGAAAGGGAAAAAAATTAAAAGGCTTTACCGTATAAATAGAATTCTCAATGCGATCACCACGAAGAACCTCTCCCAAATTTTCTGCGCTATTCATAATCTTTTTAGGCTTACAATACTTCAGAAAATAGTAATCATAAGGAAGTTGTGTTTTTGTCGATGACAGCTTGTTCACTTTAACTTGAAGGGGATCACCCTGTGCAGAAGAAGGATTAAACCAAGATTATTAACTGATTATAAATTAATTCAAACAAGAACAAGCTACATCTTTTTTTTAAAAAAAAAAAAAAAAGAACAAACTATACTTGCATGAGTTTAAATTTCTATTTTGTAAATGAGTAATTTCATGCTGCATTGTCCCAACAAACAAAATAGCATAAGCATTAAAAAAATGCTGAAACCAAAGTTTGTGCATTTTGCAAATCAATTTCTTGCTTTTCCATAGCAACAAATCAGATCCCATTAGAGTAGAAACCAAGTCACTAAAATTATAAAATCTTGCCAACCAAATATGTTAACAAAACAAACATAAGATGATTAGATTACTCGGATAGCCACTAAAGAACCCCCTGTGCCAACCCCAGGTGATTATATTACTCCATATTCCAAGTGATTGGAGTATTTATAGATTCAAATAGGTCCCCTATCTAGTCCATCAATGGACAGATATGAGATGCCAATGCAGTTAAAGCTAAAGTTCCGGCATTGTTGACCATTCCAATCCTAGCTCCCTTGGAAATCCTAACCAGATGTGATTATATTACTCCACATTCCAATGCTAGCTCCCTTGGAAATCCTAACCAGATGTGATTGGAGGAGTATTTATAGATTCAAATAGGTCCCCTATCTAGTCCGTCAATGGACAGATATGAAATGCCAATGCAGTTAAAGCTAAAGTTCCGGCATTGCTGACCATTCCAAGGATTGTACCATCCATTGCTATTGATATTTGAGAATTTAGATTGCATCTGATGTCACCAGATGCACTAGTAAGGTTTATTCTGGTACAAAGAAATTAGTTCATTACCTGAACAAGATTAGAAAAACCTGAAGCCATGCCCAACCACCCTAACTTGAATTTCAAAAGAGCTGAATGCCATAGTGCTCACAGGAATGAGGAGGATCCCATTGTACAGTGAAAGCCATTACTAACTATTTCTTGAGGATTGGGCTTCAACTACATATTATGTGCATCTTGTACGTCCATTCATGTATACCCTTTTGTCTTCTCATTAATGCAAATAAACAATTTAGCCCGCCCAATTAGGGAAAATGACATTTTGAATTGCCAATTTTACTAATCAAATTTTGAATGTTTATGATCATTGCATGAAGTGGAGTAAGTTATACTCTCTGAATTCCAGAAATCCGCTGTATGAAGACGTTTTCTTTTATATGATCATAAAAAAGGACCATTAATTGTAACAAAAATTTGCACCATGATAAGTATGCCAAATAATTTAAGGTTCCATCTGGCATGGAACTAAGATACCAAGGAACACTTGTTTATGAAATACACCGAAAACAGAGAAGTAGTAGTAATGTGATTATCAAGAAGGCAACTCAGCGCAGGTTAAAATGCCAGAAAACAACTGAATGGTTCCATAATAACAACCAAATTCCAAAGACGACTTAATCGAAGCTAATTCATCGTTTCATGAAAGAAGCTCTAAAGTATAAGATCCAATTGTTTAAAAAAAATGAAAGCTTAAGCCCCTTAAGTTGAAATCTGCTACAGGATCGGTACACTCAGATCCAATCAAAGATCTGCCTGTCTATTCCATTTCTTCACCATTCGGTTAAAAAATCCATTAAAGAAAGAAAAAGAACGCAACTTCAAAAATTCCAGATCCAGAAACGAGACCAGAAGTGACAAACATCGAAACCCAGTTATTAAAACGCAAAACCCTAGATCCAAAACCAACAGAAGCATAGACCCACATACCCAATGAACGGAAGGGTTAAAACAGACCATCAAACATGGGAAGCAAGCAAGAAAGTGAACAGGCAGTAATCAATCAAAGATCTGGAAAGCACAACACAAATCAGTTAGATTTAAGTGGGTAATATGTAATCAGAGAACATACCTTTGAGAAATCGCGAGGCGCTACACCTGGGAGATAAAACGAATACGCAGAAGGTATGATGAGGAGATGGGCGAGGAAGAGGGTGGCGATCCAAATGGAGCTACCCATCATGTGTATGGGAAACACAGACAGCGAACCAGAGGGAGGGGGAGAGAGAGAGAAAGGAGAAACCGACGAGAGTTGGGGAAAAATAGAGCCTGCCCTCTTTAGTGTGTTCCGGAGTCTCTCTCCTCTGATGGAAACTTGAGATATGTGAAGTCAGTTAATAGACATGGTGTTAACCTTCTAAGCTTAGCTCCTTATCAAATTTGTTTCACATTAGCGGTAAAGGTTAACAACAGACATAGTCCATAGACCATACCATAGACTGGACATAGAGAGAGTTTGGCCTTGGCAAAATGGCAACCCCGACCCGACCCGTCCTCCTCCGCTCCTTATGGGCTTTGGCCTTTGGGTTTGATTTCATTTTGAATATTCATTTGATGACAGACCCGAGCAACTGAGCAAGGATCATGGACTTCATGCAACCGGTGGGCCACCCTCTCACAACAAATCAGTGAGCAAGGATCACGGTTGAGATCAGCACCAGTATGGAGATATTCTCAATGCAAGGCAGTAAAGGGTGCTCGAACAAGCTTTGGCCTGACCCCTGAGTGAAGTCGAACTCCATATTACAAGATGTGATTTTGTTTGACCATCCTAAGTTCCAAATTCCAAATTCCAAGTTGAAGCTCTAGCCTCCTCTATGGTCTATGGAGTATAGAGCATATATCAGACGGAAATGTGGGACTCGTCACCTAACTCATCCATTCGAATTCGATGGTAAGATAAGTTGGGAACGACTATTTCCTTCCAAAAATAACAAATTTTTCTTCTTTTCTCAAAATGGCTACACAACGGGTCAACGGGGTAGCCCATCCCCCAATTCCAGAACCCAACCAAGGTGCACAGGCGGGACTGGATCCCAAAGTCTCCACTAGAAGATCTTATCTAGGCAATTTTTTTCAAAGGCACTAATTAGACAGTTAACACCTTTTTTCTTAAAAAAAAAATATCGTACATAGAAAATGAAAAACCAACAAAATTAAATAAAAATACTCACGAGATCGTATCAGTTCAAGGGGTCGAGGAGCCTTAAACCGGTCTCCTGAACCGATTTTGAAAAAAGTAAAATAAAAATAAAGAAAAAAAAATCGATACTGCTTGATACACCCCTACCTGCATATCGGACATATCGATATTTAGAACCTTGCCCCCCCCCCCCTAACTTTTACTTTTGACAAATAACCACTGAACTTTCGGATTCCAACTTTTTCTCTCTTGCCGTTAACCGAATAGACAGAGAAAGTTAATTTATTAAAGAGAAAATCTATGATGCCAAAAAGGATTTCAGATCTATTCTTTACAATACATCTCAACCACACATCAAGAACATCTGTATGTTGTTATTCGTGGGAGATATTCCCAACAGAGTGAATGAAGTGTTGTTGAATTTAAAATTTCAAGAGGGTTTATGTCATAAATAAAAAGTTGGAGGATGCTAAGTGCCTCAACCCAAAGTACAAGGTGCTAACCCCTGTAATTTACCCAAAAATAAATAAATAAGAGAACCGTTCTGTGTACGCTGATTTTGGATCTATCGCATCCTGGTCACCATTCAATTTGTTTTGTAGTGTCGTAGTCATTGATTAGAAGGACGAAAACAAACTTATATTTGGGCCCGCACAAAGTCCATATGTTCAATAATGAAAGGAACATGCGCCCAAGCTTCCTTCTACTTGCAAGGAGGCCCATCCCATTATATGAATACGGGAATTCCTGAACGAAATAAAAAATCGTGTTGACTCAGAGAACAGCACCCAGCCGTACATTGGAGACATCTCCCCAATGAATGAATTTTCAATGTGCAGTGCAGCTGGATACTTGGAAGAGAAGTATCAAAGTCCAAAACACACAAGCTTCCATAGCATGAATGAAGGGCATCCTTGAGGAAGAAAAAAGGTAAATCAAATCAAAATGCTAATAAACAAATAATATACCTCCTCGGACATGATAATGGAACATACACTTCAGTTCATCGTCACCAGACTCACCACTCACCATCACCAAGCGCAACCTATTAAAGCATTAATGTCATTATCTATTCTCTTAGGCAGGGAAGGCATTAATACATTGTATGAAGAAGACTGGATCTGGATCACATCGACTGTGTTAATTGAATTGAAGCTCCAAAGCTTTCGGTACCCCATGGCAAAATAAATGCCCCATTAGTCTCAAGACTTTGCTGAGCACGACAGTATGTGCGATTTGAACTTCTCAAGCTCAGCCAAAACCTCCTCTTCTGGCCTGTAAATCAGATCACTCATGCGCCATATCTGCATAAAACAGTATCAAATGAGTGAATTACTAAGCAGACTGCTTGAGGCTGAAGCCTGGATGATGAGAACTCAAGTGTGGAGAAATGCAAACCAACACAAATGTCATATGTTTAATACTTACCAACCCTACCCGGATGTTTCTATTTAGGGGATATATATATATTCCATGTCTAAAATCTAAATAATGATGCATTATTTCGTACAGTGTAATTCAATTTGCATTTTAAAGTTTTTTTTCACCTCTCCACTTCACCACAAAGCATGAGTCCATCAAAAAATATAGATATTGTCCATGCTGACATGCAACCATGCCTAGCGGCTGAGTTTAGGATTAACATTTTTTTTTAGATCAATGAGTTTTAGGATTAACAATTTGCAAATGAAAAGTATAAAATCAAGCAAAAAAGAAAAAGAAAAATAAAAACATTACCTGTAATGTTCCACCACCCCCAGTACTTTCACAATCATCAGAAACACTAACAATTGTCCAAGGATCAGTTGCATTCCAATGAAAATCAACCACTTTATCCCTATAATACATGTAAAGGAATTTGTTTTTTACATAATAATTATTAACAAAGATATAGAAAAAAAAAGGTAAGTCAAAAATAATTGATTGCCATGATCCAACTCCCATAAGATGGACAAAATAAAATCAAACTAAGAAAAATAACCACATTAAGAACCATGGGACGCAGAACTTTTCCACAATAATACCAATTGAAGAGATATCATAAAATCTGAGAGTTAAATAATTTGTAACTAATCAAGGTCTTTGTATGGAGGTCTTCATGTCAGATCAACCACAAAAAAGTCAGCTTCTAATTTGAAAAGTTAACATGATCTCAAAACTAGAGATAAATTCGCATTCACTTCATGCACAAACTCATGTAGCACAATTTCCATATGCTTCCAACACATCCAGAGACCATTATGCAAGTTCTCCTAAAGTCTAAAGTGATAGGGCTTCAAATTTTTCTTTTATTTATGCATAGCTCCAACCATTTCATATTGTAATGTCACTTAACATCACCCAATAAGATGCCTAAAAAACTCCAACCATCCCTTCCTTGCATTTGACCCTCCAATTGATGATTTAATTTTTCCCTGCCACATCTCTTAATCCCTTAGAAATATAATGCAATTACCTATACTAAACAGGAAAGAATGCAGAAGAAATCTCTCACACACTCCAAGTGTGGTAGTGGGCTGGCTAAAGAGCAACAAGCTAGTACTAAAAAATAAAAATAAAAAAAAAAAAAGAGTAAACAGGTTGATTCATGAAACTGTCAGACCACAATAAAGCAGATAAAGGCTTTGGAGAGAAAAATAGGAATCGAAATGCTCATTGATTCATAGATCAGCAAACATTTTGGCAGATGCACTTGGGGTGAATAGGGATCAGCTTTTTAGGGACTGTTGAGGCATTAAATGTAAATCTAATAAGTGGGCTAGGCAGCTGAGGCCAAGCCTATCTTGGGATGTCTTTAGCATGATTATACACAAACCATTTTTAACCGCATCAATAAAGTACTTATGACATATCATTATCCATCAAATTAAAAAAAAAAAAAGGAATCTCCCTTAGATGCTACAGTTCCTATCCTTCCAGGTCTCTCTCGTGGAGCAACTGCTCCTAACCCTCTTGAAAAGGAGATTGTTTTAGAGTTTGATGCACACTCCATTCTCAAT
This sequence comes from Nelumbo nucifera, assembly GCF_000365185.1. Next base: position 5,034,508 of record NW_010729102.1, on the reverse strand, counting down.
CTAGGGCAACCTGGAACCAGAAGAATCTTCGACAAAGGAGACAGCAGCACCTTATACCTTATGGGTCTCTAGTGGTCCCATCAGAGATGTGGACTCTTTCAGAGCAGAAGTGATTACTGTTCTCATGAGGACATTCACTGCTAGGCAGGCCCATATCTCCTCTCTTACTATCACTCAGCAAATATTATTACATGGAGCCAGCCAACAAGTAGTGCCCCAGGGCCACTAGTCTATTATCATACTGAATCAAGGTAAAGCCTACCAAGGTTGAGGATGCAGATTACTGTAAGGCATGAATTCATCCATGTAGCTGTGGTAATATGGGTTGTCTAGGGAGAGAGGAACAACATAGTTGGAAATATGGGGTCTATTGAGGCACAGCAGGGAATAGTGATGTCTCTGTTGAATCCATGGGTTTCAGGCTTTCAGCCTCTGAAGAGTTTAAAGAGATCTCCTTGAACAACCTTAAAAGAGACCCAGTGAGAATCATTCTAGACCTTTGAAGACCTACACCAGGCAGAAGAAAGCGAATCACCAAGTTTGGGTTAGGCAGGATGATATCTTGGAAGTTTGGTGATTTGACCTGTCAGGGTATTTTTGCCATTTTGCCTTATTGGTATCCAGTCAACAGGAGTATTTATCTATTCATTATTTAGTTAAGTTTCAAGTTCCAAAATCATGGGCTCAGTAGATAGAAAGTCATAGATGTTATTATCTTCTACATTTCAGTGACATTTTCGTAATTGCAATGAATAGTGTTTTTGATGAATGATGCAATGAATAGTGTTCGCCCACCACTTCTTACCTACGCATAAATAGTTGTGTTATCATTCAAATAGATGAATAAATAAAAAGGCTTGAAAGTTGATTCCTCTTACATGCTTACTCTATGGAGTGATTCTATTCAAACCCTAGACTGATTCTAGGTCCTCTCGAAGTGATTCATTAGGTTTTCTCTTTCTTCATTCTCTATTATCTAATTCAAAACTTTTAACAATAGCCACCATCTAATATCCAATCAAAACTCAGGTATGGGAGTGTTATAGAATCTGGTTATGAGGTAAACGAGAAATTTCAGAAATTCCAGCCTTTTCTCTCTTTTTTTCCACTTCTCCCTGTAAAGCCCTAGCTGTTTTCCTTCAATATTCAGATCCTTAATCTAGTTAAACCACACTCCATATAACTCCATCACAAATAACCCCAAAATTTCACCCCATATAACCCCACTTCTTCTGTGCTCCTGTATTTTTTTTTCTTACGTTTTTTTAAGAAATATTGTTGGAAACAAAACAGGGGCTTCGCCACCGCCTCCTTCAAATGGCCCTTATTCTGGAATGAAACAGGGGCTCTGTCCCCTTATTTTTCTCCTTTTTCGCTGCATTCAACCTTGTTATTGGCCTGAAACAGGGTCTCTGCCCCTTAAATATAGTCCAAGTCGTCCTCTTATTCATGGATTTTTTTTTTTATTTCTTTAAGAAATTCTTTTTGGGAATAAAACAGAGCCCCCTTACTTTTTCTCTTTTTCTTGCTGCATTTCCTTTTTTGTTGGCCTGAAACAGGTTATTAAACAATGAAATTAATATATTTAAATGGTGTATTTATGATAGCATTTTTATGTTTTTATATGAAATTTATAGTTAGTTACTCATTTGAATGGTTTTATTGCTAATAGGTAGTATACAGGTATGTTGGTTAGTATAAAAAACTAATAAAGTAGCTTAGGAGAAGTACTGATACTTAAATTTTATGATTTCAGATCCCATCACCTAGGCTCACCTAGGCACCTTGACAACTATGATTAAAACCTCCCAGATATTCTTAAATCCTTGCCTAAGAGACCAGCTCATAGACCTCCTACTCATCTCATTCTATTGTCAGGGGTTGTTACTTCAATTCAGTGGGAAGTCTACAAGGCAGTGAGCCTGTTACTCCTGAAGCTACTTCTATTGGGTATAATCTTCCTCAATACAAATAGTGAAATCATTTGGGCTTGCAGAAAACCCATTGGAGATGCTGACTCTACCAAGGCAGAGGTAATAGCTCTCAATCATAACTGGCCCATTCGAGATATGCAAGACAATCAGTGTACATATTATTCTTTCATATCTTTATAATCAAATTTCAACAGTTACCAATCAAAAAAAAAAATTTGAAAGTAGATAATACAGAAGGTATGCATTTCAAACCTGTGCCCTGCATGTTGAAAAAACAAGCCTGGTGGAGAATTTGGCATCCTTGTTCCAAGACGGTCCTTTTTTTTACCAACCTGCAACATGACATTGAGTTCACCTCCTAAATATTGTAATTATGCTACAAGGAAACATGTGAATCAAGTAACAAACTCCATGAGACATGATGTGCAAATTTAGCCAAGACAGTATTTTTCTGATTCAGGAATTATCAATATGTCAGCATTATTAAAACCACTTTGTTTAGATGTGCTCTTTAATGGTTGTTCTGATTCTCTAACCAAAAGAAGACAACAAATAAACAAGAAAAAATAGAAGAAAAAAATGTGTTAAAAAAACCAAAAGCATAGAAACCAACCTTTAAGGCACAATACCATTGCCAAGAATCAGGGGGAAATTTCCTAGAAACGATTTATAACTTACAAGAGGCAACCATCATGATCTGAGCCTTAGGAATGAATTATAAGAGGTAACCATCATGATCTGAGCCTTAAACATGTCATTATTGTGTTGATCAATTTCTGATATTTCGTTTTTCTATCTAACAAAAGAACTGAATAGGAAGAAAGACATTTTAGAGTGGCCACATAAAAATCTCTCATGTTGCCCTTTAACAAATATGGAAAATCTTGGAGCAGGGATATGCCTGATACAATTTGTTTGCCTTTAAATAATGCCTAAGATGCTAATTCTTTGAATAAATTTCTCATAGGCTTCCAAAGAGCTTTACCAATAACTAATGAGTGAGACAATCATGGGATGAAAAATTGATAGAACATCCATACCTTCTCATGATCCCAAACATTTAAGAAACCATCCTCTGCAGAACTGCCAAAGACAGATGCCTTGTCGGGAGACCACTGGGACATGAATAAAAAACGCATGTTCAGGAAAGAGTAAACTCCAACCAACCTTGAAAATATATTGATCTTAAACTGGGAATTAGAAAGGAGTTTAAGGGCAGAAAAAAAAAAAGAAAGGAGTTTGAGAACAAAAAAGATGAACTAAGAGTATCATCCCATACCTGAACACAAAGAACAGCAGCTTTATGGCCTTCAAATTTATAGACAGGTGACCCCACACCACCAGTAGTCAGGTTTCTCCGATCAAACATACGAACAGAATTATCAGCTGACCTGAAAAGATAACAGTGGCAAAAGAAAATAAGTTGCCCCTAAAAGCAGAGTATCCCAGTCCACGAAACAGGTAGTCCAAGATAGCACAGAATGTTAAACAAGCATGTGCACATTTGTTGACATTTCACAAATCCAGTTGGAAAACCATAAGATTCAGATTGTGTGCATACCCGGTTAGAATAAGGTTTTCATCATGCGGATTCCAATCAACACAGTGCAGATCAGCATTATGAGCTTTCTCGACCTGCCACCAAAGCAAACAGCAACCAGCAGAATATAATCACAAAAGGACAAGTTTCTGCCTGATAAGAAAAAAAAAATGCTCATAGCAAGCATATGCATTTCTGAACCAGTTATTTGCACCTTAAAGAAAATGAGAAATTAACAGAAAGAATGGCATATAAATGGGCCAACCCCATTTACATAAAAAACTAATAGGCAACCTACAGCCAACACAGCAGATAATGGCCATTTCATTGTTTAAGTACACTGTTTACATTCTTATTGCACTAAGATAATTCATTGCAACCAGCCTACCCAACTATAGTGTTTGTCTTATCAATGCATTATTAAACATGAATTTTAAATGCAAAATACAACCACCATTTGCATTGAACTGAATGTATAGGTGAATACAAGGAAGCAGTCTACAAAACCTATATGCATGTTCAGCTCCCCAAAGAAAGTAAATACACAACATTAACAATGGACATTTTACTTGATAAAAGAAAACTACCACTTATAAGGAGATCATGTATACTATATAGGTCATGGGTAAAAGTCCAAAAGTGAAATAAATAGTCCAGTGCACAATATAGATCTCAAGAGTAGTTGGGCAAATAGTGCATTACATGTGTTAATGAAACAAATAGTCCCTACCCACATCTTCTCAGTCACAACCATCAGCCAAGGAATTGGTAGATCTTGGAATCCATCCATGCAAGCTGTTCACTCCAAGGATGCCAAGGATCTTTTTTTTTTAATAATATGCCTATGAGCAAGGCCCTAAACAGATCCGGGTTGGCTAACCTCTAAAATCCATGGAATGCTGGAAACTGACATGTGTCCAACATAGACAGCTTAGGAAAATCCACAGAGCACTGCTTGATAGCCACCTTCCACCAGTCCACTATTTAAACCCAGGTTTTTGCCTAAAAGAACATTCTTCCCAAGCTACCTGATGAAGGGTGATTTGGCCCAACCTAGCGAGAAGGGGACACGTAGACGCAACCTGATTAAGGGATGACAGCTCAGCCTGGCAAGCCTAGTTCGCAACATTCGAGCTCGGGTATTCAGCCACCTCGGCGTCGAGGCACCTCGGCATCCAATCCAGTTCGGAACTAAAGAATCGAAGTATCAGCTCGGGCCTAACAACCCGAATCACCACGTAATCGACTCCAGAAGTCTCTCCAACAGATCCCGAATCTCTCGAGAACACGATGAGCTAACAGATCCCGTCTTTTCCGATATCACGATGAGAACTCATCCCAGCTCCGCCAGAGTCGAAAGTGAAACGATAAGCCTTATCTACATATTGCTCCTTCGGAAGCGGAACGAACCCTGTCTCCACACCCCGGAGATCCCGGAGCTCTTTCGTGAGACCCACGACTACTCCAGTATATAAAGGCGGGAACCTCAAGGCAAAGGTACGCGTGATTACTCTACTCTCTAGCATTCAAGCTCTTAAGCACTCAACTCGCGATTACAGCATACTAACTTAAGCATCGGAGCGACCTCACCGGGTTAGCCACCCCGGGTTCTCTGATAGATTGTCTTGCAGATAGATCCAGCTCGCTGCTCGATTGGAAGCCAGATCGCCCTCCAGCTAGGAGTAGTTAGATCGCGCAACAACAATTGGCGCCGTCTGTGGGAAACGATCGAAAGGTCATCCCCATTCTTCGCAATTACCAACCTTGATTTCTATGGCAATGGCATCTTCCAGTCATACCGGGAAAAGCAGCGAGATGAAAAGTAGTCAGTTCGGCGTGAGCTTTCCGGGAAGATTCCTCGGCTCCGAGGGCCCGCTTCAAGTTTACCTCGGACTGATAAGCCAAGGCGTGGATGGTAGAACTCACCTGCCAAGAGAAGAAAACAAGCGTCAGTATACAAAAATCCTAGTACAAGACAGATTGAAGAGACAAGTCCGATAACTTACCACCATGTGGTGAGTAGCCGCTCGGGCTCCGAGCTGAGCAACTGGTAATTCAGCCCAACTAGCAAGCTCCTCAGCAAATACCGCGCCCTTGCTCTTGAGAAGGCCAAATTTCGGAGTCAAAATACTCCGAACTGCGTCGTCGCTGCCCGAAGAAGCAGCAACTGCAGGGACGGGCTCCGAAGACGTATCCTCCTCGGGCACGCGGGGTGGGGAGGGCATGCCCGAATCCTCTTCGACCAGATCTATCACAGAGGCTGATCGGCAGTTGATGGCTGCTCGGACTCTGGAATGGCAACTGGTGGGGGCTCAACGTGAGCCTTCTTGGTGGCTCTTTTCTTCTTCCCCTTCTTCATGCTCCCAAAGAGTTCGTTGGCGGGGATGTCCATGATAGTTGCGACAAGAAACGAGCTGTCAGATGCAGTACCGAAGTAAAACAAAGAGAAAGTACAGCAAACAGCGACCTACCAGGACTCAGACCGGCCTGCACAAGCTTCTCCTCAGTCACGAAGTCTTCGAACGTCAGGCCGAGCTCCACCCAAGATCGGAGCGCCTCCCTTGTCTTCAGGTCCAACCTAACACCGGGGTCCTGGATGGCTACCCTCCAATGGGTTGGGAAAGGCCACCCCTCAGTGTTGCGAACCACGAAATAGCACCTCTTCCAAGCCGAGACCTTGTTAGGGAGCTCATGCAAAAGTTTAAAACCAGGGCGAGGTGACAAATAGTAAGTTCGTCTATGCTCGGGCAAAACACAAGAATTCTTCTTTATGGAAAGAATAGAAGAAAAAACGTCGAGGTTAAGGGGAAGATTGTAATCGTAAAAAAGTGAAATGGTCCCTACAATATTGCGAATAGAGTTCGGGTGTAACTGATCTATGGTGATATTGAACAATTTTATAATCTCAACTATGAGAGGGTGAAGTGGAAGGCGAAGACCAGCTGCGAGCTACTCCTCGAAGATCACGATCTCGTCATGACTGTGATCCCAAGGGAAGTTACCTACGGGGATGTTGTACACAAGGTCATTAGGAAGTCTGTACCGAGCTACTAGGGTTAGGAGCCTGTCCGCCGTCATTGTCGACAGGCCGAAGTTATCTAGTAACCGACCTCGATGTGAGGTGGAAGCTAGGTTACCTGAGGCCTCTCGCTCCCGCCGAGGTGAGTTCACCTCGGGAGGACCGTGGACCGCATCCTGGCCCAAAGTAACCTCCTCGGTAGGACGAGGATCCACAGCCTGAGCCGAGGTACCCACCTTGGCTCCAGCGGATTCACCGCTTCCGTCTAAGAGACTATCAAAACTAAAGCTAGACATACTAAAGACACGGAATAGAAAAGAAAAAGCAAAAGGAAGACTCACCAAAAGGAAGACCGAAGAAAGGAAAAGCGACCTCGGAAAGACTTGAATGCGACCTCAAAGATTGCGGATTAGCGAACTTGTGGCGAGGAAAATGAGCCCCTTGGCCCCTATTTATAGCCAGTGTATACGGGGATCAACGGTCGAGATCAACACGATCCAACGGCTCCTAGGAAAACCGGTTGCACAACCCCGAGGTTGAAATCGATTTAGCGCGTACTTTGACGTCCACAGAATTTATAAAACGGCGTGACGTTCGTGCGTAACGTAGACACAACCTGGGTTATTCCTAGTTGAGTCGGGCGGTCGAACAAGTCCGACCAACGATCCGCCCATCAAGCTGCCTAGACCTCGTGCCAAATCCACCTGGACTCGTCATGAACTCCCCGCACCGGGTAGAGACCCCTGGCTCGGGGAGTGGGGGGCAATTGATGAAGGGTGATTTGGCCCGACCTAACGAGAAGGGGACACCATGGACGCGACCTAATTAAGGGATGAAAGCTCAGCCTAGCAAGCCTAGTTCGCAACATTTGAGCTCGGGTATTCAGCCACCTCGGCCCAAAACTCACCTCGGCGTCGAGGCACCTCGGCATCCAATCCAGTTCGGAACTAAAGAATCGAAGTATCAGCTCGGGCCTAACAACCTGAATCGCCACATAACCGACTCCAGAAGTCTCTCCAATAGATCCTGAATCTCTCGAGATCACGATGAGCTAACAAATTCCAACTTTTCCAAGATCACAATGAGAACTCATCCCAACTCCGCCAGAATCAAAAATGAAACAATAAGCCTTATCTACATACTACTCCTTCGGAAGCAGAACGAACCCTATCTCCACACCCCGGAGATCCCAGAGCTCTTTCGTGAGACCCACAACTACTCCAGTATATAAAGGCGGGAACCTCAAGGCAAAGGTACGCATGATTACTCTACTCTCTAGCATTCAAGCTTTCAAGCTCTTAAGCACTCAACTCGTGTTTACAGCATACTAACTTAAGCATCAGAGCGACCTCGCCGGGTTAGCCACCCCGGGTTCTCTGATAGATTGTCTTGCAGATAGATCCAGCTCGCTGCTCGATTGGAAGCCAGATCGCCCTCCAGCTAGGAGTAGTCAAATCGCGCAACAACACTACCTATCTCAAAACAGTTAAAATTCCTTACTAATGTTACTAAAAGCTATTTGATGCTTCATCAAACACTTTTAACACCACATAACAAAGAGATCAGATGTTTTAATCAAGGGCCTACATGCAACAATTATTTAAACCAATATTTCATCCACATTCTAGATTCATCAACAATTCAGTATTCTTCTTTCATGAACATGGTAAGGCACATAAAGGCCAAAAAATGATCATATTAAATAAACAAATGAAAAGGCATCTAACCTTGATGGCTGGACTAGTACCAGTTCGTGCATCCCATAGTATAAGGCAAGAATCATCACCTACACTACAGAACTCCTGCACACTTCAGCACAATTAAGGCAAAGTTAGCAACAATATAACATACAAAGAAATTATGAATGAGATAACACATTCTATAAAATTTTGTTACAAGTATCTCCATATGATATTGATGCAAGATTGTGGACATGTTTTGTCCATATACGTGCAAGAGTGTGGATTAAAAGGTAACAAGATTTTTGATGCCCCTCATACAAAACATTCCAAATGAGATTGAAGCATAACCTAGGTTGCCCTTGCCTTGAAGTATAAGGAGATTTCCAACTTATCACCAGATTGATGCAGGATGTAAAGGATCCTTGAACTCTTTGTTACAACATAAGGGAAGCTAGATTGTGGCCTGTAGCGTAAAAATCTCATTCAATGAGCAGAAAGATTATTGTATTTCCTAAATGTTTCCTTCTTTTCTTATTGGATCGGTAACTTCATTAAGCAAATTAAGAACTATCAAGTACAACTGTCAGCCCCAGAATAGGTTCTGACCCCTAAAGACCTTTTTTTACAATTCTGCCCAGAATAGCATTTCCCTCAATATCCCCTGTTTAGCTAAAGTATCAGCTAGTCCATTAACAGATCTTCTAGTCCATTTGAAAGAAGCCACAATCTCCTTTTGTTATGTTGGTGATCTCCCTTATAGCACATCTAAAAATCCAAGCTCCCAAGCTGCCCAATTTCATATTTGGTTCAGCCCCATCTGTTTGGCAAATCTCACCAGAGAAAGGGTGAGTGGGCAGGTTGTGTTCGAGGCCTGCCATGCCAGGATAGGTTTTAGCTTATTATTTTTTTTTCCTGGGGCAAGATAGTGACTTTGTTCCGGTGTGTTGGTTATTCCAGACTTCCAGTATGAAGGTTCTCTTTGTATTCTTTTTCCTCAGATGTCAACAGAACTCTCATTATCTGTTATTGATCAAAAAGAGCTCCATAAGTGGCACTTGGTACTGCCAATACAAGATTGAATAATAATTGGAATCATAACCATTGTGCATTTGATAAAGAACTTGTAAAACCAAGCAATGTGAAGAATCAGGAAAAAAAATCATTCCACCCATACACATTGCATTTGACAAGGAACATGCTAGCTACCTTGATGGACAGAACTGCACATCTTCAACAGTATCATCATGCCCATGATAGATACCACGTGGTCCAACAGCAGGGCTCTCTGCAGCTTTATCAGTAGCACCAACCTTAGAGGCATGTTTAATGCTTGAGCTCCCAGAACCTGGGGATTTTGTGTCTGCTGCTGAAGCAGTGATATGATCATGAATACTCCAAAGAACAACTGACTTATCTTTTCCTGTCATAGTAATAATAGTAACAATAATAATCTTGGTAAGAAGTTCATTGATTATTGAAGAAAAAAAATTATGCAATGCTAATACAGGAAAAAAGGGAAGGATCAATTTCAGTAATGTAGTATAGAGGACAAGGAAGCAATTGAAAGTTTGAAACCCCAAAGATGTCATCTAGATATAAGTTATTCAAGTAAAATCAAAAAGTTCCCTGATGCCTACTCATATCCCAGGTGCAATTTACACGAAAAAGCAAATAAGCACAAAAATAGGAACAAAAGTTCCATATCAAACAGAGTTACGGGCCATTTGATAACAGCTGAAGTAGCTGAAATGAATGGCTTGCTGGTTTGCCTTTTAGTGAATAAGTTATTAAAGGGGTTGTGAGCTTATTAATGGCTAAATTTGAAGTTGGGTTGACTATAATATTCTTGAAGAGTTTATTATTTAATTATTTTATCCATACATAAGACAAACCAACAAGGCATTCACTTCACTTCAGCCATTATTGAATGACCCCTTAGTAAGCTATTAATTAATAATTTAATAGTAACAATTAGTAACTATTAATTATAGTAACCATGTAGTAGTCACATATTACAACAAAAAAATGGAAAAAAAAGGACAATGATAAAAATGATAATAACAAAGGAATCATTGATGTGTATACCATGAAAAGAAAAGGTGAAGTCTAGTAGAAGAAAAAAAAGGAATTCCATTATGGCCACCATAAAATAACTAAGTTTCTACCTAACCGTGTAGTGGTCATATATTACAACAGAAAAAATGAAAAATAAAAATCTAGAACAATGATAATAATAATAATAAAAGAATCTTTGATTTGTATAGCATGCAAAGAAAAACTGAAGTCTTTTAATAAAATTGCCAAAAATATATTAAACTTCTAAGTTACATAAACACAAGTCCACCTATAGGTTACAAATCCACATTGACAAGGACTATCAGCAGGCAAAATTTCCATACCACCGGACAGGACAAAAGGCTCTGTTGGGCACATGGCAAGTGCAAATTCTGCATTGTCTTGATGCCCTGTCAATATCTGCAAAATAATGGGTTGTTAAAATTCAAAAGATAAGCATGATAATACAGCAATAACACCAGCCCCATCTTCTGGAATGAAAAACAAATTATAAGCCTTCAAAAATTTAGTCTCAAAGTGACAGAAAGAACCTGAAGTGAAAACATAAACTAAATTTTAGAATAAACATACCAGATCTGGACGAGAGTCAGCAGCTCCCAGTACAGCATGACGATTAGGTTGAGCCTCAACATCCCATATGAGAACCTGATTCACAAGTTTCATAAACCTAACCCACATCAAGTTTTGCCAATTTGGTAAAATCAGAAATAAGTCAAACCAATATAATTTGTTCATGCATAACCTACTTGCTAGTTGGTAAATTTAGAATGCTTACATCAGGACTATCGGTATGGGTGGCCACAATCTTAGTGTTCTTTGGCAGCTCCCTTATTCTGTTTACCTGCAGAATTGTAATAGATGAAGGACAGCTTCGTTAAAAGTAAAAGCACACAATAAATTAGGCATTTCTACACTCATGTCTAATTGATGAAACAGAAAACAGAAACATGAAATAGAGATTCATACCTCTCCAGGATGTATAATGGTTTTAAACTTCTTTACAAACGGAGAACGTGCTTCTTCATTGAACTGCATAAAGTAATTACATTGATAACAATAACAACAATATGATACTTAAAGAATCAAAGACCGCCTGATAAACATTGACAGTGAAGAAAAAAGGCAAAGGGCTCAGAAGCGAAGATATCCTTTTTTTTTCTTTTGTGTGTGTGTGTACGTGTGTTGGGGTTCAACAATCAACAGAAGCATGGAAATTAGATAATGGAAACCTCACCTGTGATATGTGCTCCGCTGCAGCAACCCTTGGTTTTACAACTTCACAATTTGCTAACACAAGAGTGTTTGGAACACTACCATCAGTCTGAAAAAATTTTTAACCAAAAAACATGCATCAAAAGAAGCGTCTAATATTGTCATGACAAATGCATGCAGTAATTTACAAAGTATTGTGCATTTGTGTTTTCCTTCTCTTCTTTGGGATTGGATCTTTTGGTGCATATACATATTATAAGTTATAACAGTAGAAATACAAAGACTATTCACATCAAAATCAATAAAAAATAAAGCAAAATGTAAACTTCAGTGCCATCAACAAGTGTACCACCACTGTATCGTGCTGTACTAAAACATTTAACAAAAAACACTTAGATATTTATCTAACGCAATATAATATAGAGTTCTAGACATTTTCACACTATTTTCAGAGACAGTGCTATCAGAGGAAAAAAAAAAAAAAAACTGACATATGGGACCCCTAGGGGGAGCTTGGTTAACTTGATCTTCTGGTGTGTCTTCAGTGATGCTGAAGGTCAAGCATTGCAACCTAGCATTCTCTGCAAGCATTTCTCTTAGTGAATACTGCTTCCACAACTTTGTTTTGAAACAACTTGTTGATAGCGATGTCACTATGGGGGTACAATTGAACTTTACATGATGCATGTATTGAGAGTAAAGGCACTACGCCGTATTATTTTCTTAAAATTATGAGCTTTTTTTGTAAAAGAAATTTATGAGCTTAAAGTACTACCAAATTTAAAGTAGTTTCTAACAATCTACAGTGCGATTCTACAATGCACATGCCAAGGCGTATCCAAGCCTACAAGAACAAGGTGGGCCTAAGAAGCATGGATTGCACGCAATTAAGAATCAAGACCAAATTTGTGATCACATCAAGACGACTTGCCTGTTCAGAAAGATAAAGACGCTGGCGATTCTTGTAAGTCGCCTGCTCCAGTTGTGGACCCCACCTATTACATCAAGGACAAAAGAAAAAATGACGGTCAGCAATGGCACGTTGACGCTTGAGCTGCATATATTTCGAATGGTTCAAATCGAAAGCACCCCAGCTCGGATTTAAGACAAACGCATGAACGAAGAACCTGGGCCTAGGTCGCAGTTCTAAGACCAGGCAATGCATCAGTCAAAAAATTAAGCAACAAAAATGAACCTCACGTATCCTTTCAGCCAATGAAAATACACATAGCATAACCAATAGAAAAAACCCAAAAAAAAGTACATTTGGAAGATCAAAAAGGGTTTATTAGCTCTTCGGCTGGGATGGACAGACAAATGAAATCACATGAACCCTAGATAGAAATTGGGAGTGGTGCACGGAGAGAGAAAGAGAGAGAGAGAGAGAGAGAGAGAGACGAACCGGCAAGAGAGAGAAGGCCAGACGAGGTTGTGGTTGGCAAGCCAGTCGTAGAGAATGGGAACAAGGGACTTCCACTGAGTGTACCTTTCATCGACTGATGGCTGTCCTGCTTTCCCTCTCTCCTTCATTTTCCCACCTGCTCGGCTGCTCTCACTCTCTCTCCCCTTCCTCCCTTCCCTCCTTTTGTTTTCCCGCTCGCTCTTCTCTCTCTTCACGCTAGTCTTAACTCCACCGTGACAAATGCAGATAGGTCGTATTATGTTTACGTTTGTCGGGCTTCTTATTTTAGGTAAAGTTTTGGTGACGCGTAGACACTGACAATTGACAATAGCTTTGGGATCTGCTCGCCTCACAGAACATCTCACCGTGCATTGAAAACATCTCGCGTAAATAATAATAGGAGATGATTCCAATGCACGGTGGATGTGACTGTGAGATCGTTGTGAAGCGCTATGTGTGAGAAGCAGATCCAGTCTCCGAGTGGGACTGAAAGTCTGAAACCCCTCATTTCTGACACCGAAAAAAAAACGACAACAACAACTAGGTGCAAGTCGGACGGACCAAACACACAGGGTTATAGGATTGGCCCGATTTCTCTACTTACTTTTTGACAAATATCTCTTTAATTATTACATTTTTGCATGTCACACAAACACTTGCATATGCAAATCAGGGTATATGAATACTCCGACGCTTTGATCACAAACAATCAGAACCTAAGTGACATTTTGAAAAAACAAACAAGACTAAGCTGATTAACATTATTAAAATTAGGGGGGCAGCCATTTTAAGGGTGATCTAATTACTAAATAGGGTTCAATTCAATTTCTTGTTCTTTTTTTTTTTTGTTTACCTGATTAAATTACTATTAGGGATGCAACTCGGACTGCTTGTGGTGTTTAGATATCCATTTTGAATTATAAATTATTAATATATTTTTTTATTAATAGATTTGCAACATCTAAACTGCAATAATTACATTAAGAGATATATTAGTATTGGTGAATTTTTCTTTCATCTTAACTCTAAATGCCTATGATATTGTTCTGAATTCTAAAAATTATCAAATATCCATTTTGACCCTATATATGAGAGTTTTTGTTTATACTTTTGAGAGTATCATTGATAAAAAAAATTGTATGATTGCACTTTAGGTTGCATTTGAATGTGTGAATGCTAATATGTAGAGTGTAAAAGGGTTCATATAAATTACAAAATTGAGTTAGTTTTGCACTAGCAAATTAAACTTCTTACCAAACAGACTTTTAGCTGTAATGGATGCAAACATGAATTCCAATAAAGCATATGCTTTTTTTTTATCAAAAACTCGTTTGAATGCAAATTTACTTATTTTTTTTATGTATTTTTACATCTTATTATCAATGTAAAATTGCATTGATTTGTCATTTGTCAATGCATAAATGTGATGTTGTCAAACACAAGCAAAAATGAACCAAAGTGCAAATTTATCCTGAACCATGATTTACACCCTATTTACATCGTTTCCAAACGTAATCTTAAGAAATAAGAGATGAGAGAAAACGAACACTAAATTTTCTCTTAAAATTAAAAGATTCCTCTTAAGAGATATGAATTAAGAATAAACAAATAAATCATTGATATCAAATTATTTTGAATTAGAATGACAAATGATTGATTTGGTATGTTATTGCAACTTATATGGACAAAATATTTCTTAGATAGAGTATTTGTATCATCGTGTTACATACGTGCCGTGTGTCTCTTGAGAGACATCGGATAAAATTAATGGGCCCTCTTTTTGTTTTTTCTTTTCCTTCTTCCAACCAGAGGATGCAAAATAACGGTAATTCTAAACCCTGTGTTCATGATTAAATAGCCATTCAGGTGTGAAAACGAGCTTAATACAAAGCCAATCTAGCCCCAAAAACCCGGGGTGAGGTAGCACAAAAGGACTCCAACTTTGCCTTGAAAGCTAAAGCATGAGATAGATGTTGATTCCATCAATCCAACATCCGAAGTAGGGGGGTGTTCATCATAATCGTGTAGACCGCAAATTGAAAATATTAATTGGTGATTTGATTTGATTTGAGAATTCTTCAAACCGTGCCTCTTTAGTTGGTTTGGTTTTTTATATTTTAAAAAACAAATCAAACCGTAAACCATATTAAACTGAATTTATTAATATACATAATATATATAATACATATGTTTATGCATGAATGTATTCATTTAGGTGGTGTTCGGTATCGTGGTTATTCACGATATATTGCGTTTCAAAACACACTACGGCTCATTTGCACCATTCAGTTCAATATGGTGTGTACCGAATCACAATTTCTCATGGAATAGTCCACATTATATCGCAAAATCTCATTCACGGGTAAGAATTGTGGATTGTTTCACGCAATGGTTGAAAATCTCTAAGAGCCATTGATTCCCTGTTTCGCCTCATTATTCCATCCTAAGAAATATTATTATTGTAGCTCTTTTTTTTGAGGAAACCATTGTAGCTCTTGCTCCCCCTTCGGTCTGCCTTGCCACTAGAAGAAGGTGGTGAACACCAATCAAAGTTACCCTAGTTCATCAACTATTTGAATAGATGTTCATCTGGATTTTTTTTTTATCATGGATGTTTATTTGAGATTGAACCACTGCTATCTTGTGTCAATACATTGAACGGTCGGCCCGTTTTGATAGAAAAAATAAAAAAAAAAAGTTGCCAAAACTATTGAATGGTTCGAACGGTTCAACCACCTAAGTCAGCGGTTTGTTGACCAGATCAACGTTTTTTGCCAAAATTCATTTTTGGTGAAAAACAAAACCGATCACCTTACCGGTTCCCAATTTTTTTAGTTTGGTCATTCGAACCGGATGGTCGACCCGCTCTGACAGAAAAAATAAAAATAAATAAATAAATGGTCAAAATCGTTGAACGGTTTGAGCAGGGTTCAAAGTGTCGACACGTATCGGCCAATACATATCATTTTGGGACCTCTCCGATATGCCTCTACAGTGGGTGTATTAGGGATCTGACCGGTTCAAGGGGTGGAGGAGCCCTAAATCGGTTTTGAAAAAAATTTTAAAAAAAAGTAAAACAAAAAAGGTATTGATTCCCCTGATATGCCCCTATTGGCGTATCAGGCGTATTGATATTTTGAACCTTGACAGTTCAATTGCCCAAGTCAACAGTTTGCTGACCAAATCAACGTTTATTGGCCAAAATCCGAGTTTGGGGAAAACGAAACCAGTCACCTGACCAGTTCCCAGTTTTCCCGATCCGACCATTCGAACCGAATGATCAACCTGTTTTGACTGAAAAAAAAAGGTCAAAACTGTTGAATGGTTCGAACGGTTCAACTGTCGGGGTCAGCGGTTTGCTGACCAAATCAACGTTTTTTGGCCAAAATTTGATTTTGGTGAAAAACAAAACCAGTCACCTTACTGGTTCTCGATTTTTCTAGTCTGACTGTTTGAACCAAGTGGTCGACCCATTTTGACAGAAAAAAGGCGATCAAAACCATTGAACGATTCTAGCAGGGTTCAAAGTGTCGACACATATCGACTCATATCGGCCAATACATATCGTTTTGGGACCTCTCCGATACACCCCTACAGTGGGTGTATTGAGGGTATGACCGGTTCAAGGGGCGCAGTTTAGGGGGTGGAGGATCCCTAAACCGGTTTTGCAAAAAGAAAATAAAAAAAGTAAGAAAAATGTATCAATACGCCCGATACACCCCTACTGGCATATCGGGCATATTGATATTTTGAACCTTGATGGTTCAACCGCCCGGATCAGCGTTCTGCTTACCAAATCAACGTTTTTTTGCCACAATCCGGTTTTGGCAAAAAACAAAACCGATCAACTAACCAGTTCCCGGTTTTTTCTATAACGATTGACTCGTTCTGATAGACAAAATTAAAAAATAAAAAAATGATTAAAACCGTTGAACAGTCCAAATGGTTCAACCACCCGGGTCAGCGGTTTGTTGACCAAATCAATGTTTTTTGGCCAAAAATCCAATTTTGGTGAAAAACGGAACCTGTCATCACCTGACCGGTTCTCGGTTTTTCCTGTCCGATCCAGTTTTGAAAACCATGGAAAAGGTAATAACATTTAATTGGATAAATGTATATTTTATTATTTATTATTTTACATGAATAAATAGTATTAATGTCAAATTGTCAATAACTTCATAAAACAATATTAGTAATATTATTAATAATATTTTTATTAATTAATATGTTTTGAATATTTTTTTATTAATATTATTAATCATTCTTAATTATTAGTAATTAGTAACACTATTATTAATTATTATAAAATATTATTAATATTGTTAATATTATTTTCTTAATCATTAATTATTAATATTAATAATTATTTTTTATTTATTATTACTAATTTTAGTTAATATTAATATCAGTATTTGTTATTAAATATTATTAATATTACTGTGAGTATTATTAATTACTATTATTTTTATTTTTATTCATTATTAATTTTTTATAATTTATTAATGTTTTTTTACTATATATTACTAAAAACAAAATATTGTATTTTAATGATTAATGGCATAGATAATCTCACATGTTGTAGTTGAGATGCATGAAATCAAACACAAGATATGGACAGAAATATGCCACACCTTGCAGTACACACATTTTTGTCCATGGTGCATAACAACTATCATGTTGGGGTGTGGTGTATTTTCATCCACACCACACCTATCTGTGGATGAAAACACATCACCCGATTATTATTAACATTTCAATTTGATATTTGAAATATATTTGTTATTTATATAGACATGCATATTATTTGTGCTTTTCTAATTGGGTTAAACCCAAACCGTATCATTATGGTTTGGCTTGGCTTGGTTTCTATACTGAAATGGTTTGGTTTGAAAGGAAATCTCAAATCGTAATTTACTGATTAGATCTAAAATCTTTTCCAAACTAGATCGTAAACACCCCTAATCCATGGTACTCCGCCCCTCTCCCTCTATGAGGTATTTCTCTTGTTTTGCCTCTTGGTTTTCCAAAAACCAAAACCCCACACCGTTTCCCTCCTATTCTTCACCTATTCACTACAATCGTCACTTTGCCAAATAATCATGGTTTTCAAAATCGGACGGTCAGACCAGAAAAGCCGGGATGACCAATTCCGTTTTTCCCCAAAACCGCTTTTTCCTCAAACTATTCACCGGCCAAATAATTTGGTCGCTACCTCCTTATTCTTTTTTATTTTTTGTCCTTGCATCATTTGGGGTTTTAGGGTTGACCCACTTGCATCCTGAGGGGTTGACTAGCCCGAGGATGTGAGCAAGCATCGTAAAGGAAAAGAAACTCTCCACATATCCATCAAGGATTGCAACAACTAGGCCTAGCCTAATTGCAAAGGCATCGACCAGAGAAATTGAGAACGCTCTCACCTACACCCCTTGAACCACAATAGGCCTTCCAACACATCCTTAATGATTAAACACAACCCAGCTTTGTCAGAGGAATCTTCAAAAGCAGCAATAACATTTAATATTAGAGGTTTTTATGATTCAGTACACCTAGGTGGAGGTAGGATTTTTTAGGGATGGACTGAATCCTACCCGTGGATTGATGCCAAATTCAGTCCAAAAATCCCTTTATGATTCAGTACACCTAGGTGGAGGTAAGATTTTCTAGGGATGGACTGAATCCTATCCGTGGATTAATGTTCGATACTATTTTCATAAAGACAGTCTCTGTCCCTGATATCTCATGGACAGCGATTGTCCCAATCCAAAATCTCGACAATGCTTGTACGACAAAAATGGGCTTTTGATATTATACATGGCATGCCCTATGTTTATGTAAACCAATGGAATCTATAATTTTCGTTGTAGTTTTAAATAATTCAAAATTTTAATGATGAGTTTAAAAAATGTATCAACAAAAAACATTTATTTTGTTATTTTAATTATT
>NW_010729102.1:4949878-5009384 GCF_000365185.1 Nelumbo nucifera | reverse complement strand
TACCAAACTAGTAGAAGAAAGACTAGTTCGGTTCGGGTCGGGTCGGTTTCGGTTTTCTTATGTGAAAACCGAAACTGACCCGAGATATCGGTTTTTGTATGTGCCCAACCCGAAACTGACCAGTACGAATGAAAACCCGACCGACTCAGGTTGGGTTGGTCCGGATTGGTCGGTTTGATCGGGTTGGGAACATCTCAATTCTCTAACAAATATTTACGGAGGATATTTCGATGTGCGGCTGGATGCCGTACTATCAGAAATTTTGCTTTCAATATATTCGGATCCGGGCTCGCAAAAGCGTACCCATCCATGCCCCAATGGGTCCAACCCCAATTAGGGCTGCAAGTTGGGCGGATTGAAGTCAATTTTGGCCCGCCCAACCCAGATTTATTGAAGTCCCAACCTAGGTGTAAATCGGGCCGTGCCACCCGCAGCCCGGCACGGCTCGACACGTTCATGCGGGCCGTGTTGGGCCTGGGGCTTTAGGTCCACGGGCCGGCATGGCATGGCACGATCAAGCGCCCGTAGCCCAGCCCAACACGACCCATATATATTATTTATATAAATTATAATTATATACTAATATATAGTATATAATATATTAATAAAATAAATATTTTTAAAATTTTATTATACTAATTTATTTAATTATTGTATGAATAAGCAATTTTATACACAAAATTCATATAAAATTAAAATTTTAAGTTTTTTATCAATTTTTTTAAATAAATAGCTTTAGCTCGATGCACGGCCTGACCTGGCCCAGGGCTCGGCCCATAGGCCAGCCCGACCTGCAACACGACATGGGCCCGCATGGGCCTGGGCCATGGGTCATACCGGGCTGACCCCCAAAATTTTCATCAGGAAGAGCGACACGTCCCATAACAGCCCATAGGCCAACACGACACAGCTCGCACTTTGCACAGGCCACCCACGAGCCCACTTAACACCTCTACCCAACTCCAACCCTAACTCAATCCTATACTTCGGGTTGGGTTCAGGTCAGGCATGGATTGGGTTAGGTTGACCTTAGGTTGGTCCAATTTATCTACTTTCTTTTGCCAAATGTATATATTTCTTAGACTTATAAGAGTTTATGTTAATTCAATACTAGCATTATTACGTCTAAAAACATGGTTGTCATGTTTAAAAGAAAAATAATTGCCTTTAAACTTAAAATTTTTCACATTATTATATGTATATATACACATATATGGATGCTTAGTTGCATATCCATTAAATACACATATACTACTTATTTGATATTTATATTTATATTTATACATGAAAAAAAATGAAGTTAAGTCAAATTCAAGTTGGGTTAGATTGGTCAATGCCTCAACCTTAACCCAACCCAAAGGTTAAGTCGGATTCATATTTCTCAGCCTTAACCATACTTTTTTTCAGGCTGGGTTGAATTAGCCTGCCCCAAGTTGCAGCCTAACCCCAATGCCAATGAAAACATAACGAATTATAAAATTTGATTCATAGCTTCATACCCACTTCAACTGGATTCAGATATTGGAATATCGGATATCATTTAAAATATAAAAAAAAATGAAAAAATATTGAATGTCACTAAACTAAAACCTTATATTTATTAACAGAGAAAAAAGCTCCTTATGACATTCTCGAATAGCTGAATCAATGCAAGTCAAACTCACAAATTTATTTTTACTCATTTATTTATATATTGCATTTAATTGGTCTAACCACAATCTAAGTGCAGCATCAAATACATATGACGCAGTAATATGATCAAATCCATGTAAGGAAAAGCTTTTTGTAGCAAGTCATTGGACATCATAGATTTTGCACTTTACATATTTGTATTTGTAACAACTAAGATAATTTAAATGACATTAAATTATTTCACCAAAATAATTAAACGTTCTTTTTTGACCGGTAAGTAATAAGTTGAAACTTGACTAAACTCTGTTAAACAATAGGGATACAAAGTAAAAGTGCCAAAGCACCCCTCCTCAAGACTTCAAAATAATCAAACATTTCATATCTACTAGATATAACTTCAGCCAAAATTATTATCATCTCCTTTAAAACACTAATTCAGCTATTGTTTTTTAGCAAATAAGCTTATTGTTTGTATACCCTTGAAAATTTTAGCAAATAAGTTTGGGGGCCATTTGATAACAGCTGAAGTGATTGAATTGAAAAGTTTATTGTTTTTTAGCAAATAAGCTTTTTAGGAGAGCTCCTTAATGGTTAAAATCAAAGTTGGGCATATCACTATACCCTTAAAAATTTTATTATTTAATTATTTTATCAACTAAAAGACAAAGCAATATATCTTTCAGTTCAGCAACTTCAGCTATTATCAAATGGCCCCTTAGGCAAAAATGTATAGTTAGGAGATAATGTAAAAGATATCTTCCCACCTTCAAGAGAGAAAGCATGGAGGAGGGGACATTTTAAGAAATTATTTGTATCCAGGGAAATCAAGACCATGGTCTATATGCATCATCCAATGAGATTCAATTAGGAGATCCTCCATAATCATCCAGAAGAATGCGATAGATCAATCATCAAACCGTTAAAGTGTCATTTGATAAAAGAATTCTTATAAGTGGACTCATCGGTCCCATTCATTCCACATTGTGCACTATGCTCAGTGTATGTGGTTGTCAAGTTGTTGTTATTGCCATTTAATGAGAACATAAGAAAATTATCATAGAGTATGTGGTTGTCAAATTGTTGTTATTGCCATTTAATGAGAACGTAAGAAAATTATCATAGATTAAGACCAGGAATGCAGAGAACTCCAATAGAAGAATGCTAAACAAAAACAGCCCAAGACACGGCACTACAAAATAAGGCCCATAAGCTAACAGAGAAGCAGGCAAACAACATAATAAAAGGAATTTCTTCTCACAGCATTTCAAGCAAGCAATTCTTCCGTCAAATTAAGGTGTTAAAAAACATTCAAAACTGGGTAAGAATTGTGTCTTCTCGGCTTAGTTCACATTTGACAAAATGTGCAAGGGCAATGTTCATGAGAAGTGTTGCATTTTAATTGCTAGTATGCCTAGCACAGATGACTACAAACTCCAGGCCTCTACTTTGGGTAGCCAGTAGACATGTTCATGGGCCGGGTGGCCTGATGGGCCGGCTCGGCCCCCGGACGGGCTTGAATGTGGTTATAGGCCCGTGGGCTTAAATTCGGACCAAAAAGCCTGGCTCACAATAAATTCGAGCCAGATTCGGGTTTTGTCAAAATAGCCCGACCCGACCTAATATTAGACTTAAAGTGAGTACTGTGATTATGTCCATTTGAATAAATTTTTTGATTTAATAATGTAAAACTGTGTTTTAAAATATAAAGGAAAGGGAAAAAAACCATCTTGTAGGCCCATTGTTCATTTAAATAGGAAAAAAATTTATCTGAATTTTTAATTCTAATTTGAATAGGGAAAACTATTTTTTTTTATTAGGTCGGGTTTCGGGCTCGGGCTCGGGCTTGGGCCTAGCATATTTCCCTTAATGACAAGTGAAAGCCTGGCCCATGAACAGGTCTAGTAGCCAGCTACCAGGATTCATGTCAAGTTATCCTTGAAATCGACGGTGACCTACCTTGCCTCTACTTCTCACAACTACAGTGTGGTCTGGTTTGCAATGGAAAGACAAGGGAGGAATGAAGAAGAGTGTGTGAGAGAGAGAAGGAGATAAAGAAGAAGAATAGAAGAGGAGAGAGAGCAAAATCGATAGTGACTTACCTTGTCATCGTTGGAGCTTCAATGGAAATCCGTTCTTCTTCAGCTACAAGGAGAGAGAGAGAGAGACAAAAGATGAGTGAGAGAGGGTTATAAAAAGTTGGAATCAGGTAGTGAAAAGGGAATTTTGTTTTTTTGTTATTTGAACAAATGGGAATGCGATTCCGATTCCTGGGGGGTGGGTCGGGAATGGCCATTCTCTCAAATGGGGGATTGCCAATTTGCCATTCTGCTTGGAATGGGAATCAGATTCCTATTCCGCCCAATCAAACACCTGGAATCGGAATGATCCAAACAAACACTTGCGAACCAAATGGACCCTAATAAATATAAAACTAACAGTTTTTTATTATTTTTAAATGGACTTTGAAATACTAGGGAAAAATGTGTTTAAAATTAGTAGATTTTAATAATTGTTATTTTTCTAATAATTTAATTTCTATTAAATAAAAAAACTAAAAATAGCTTTGAACACTCATCAATGCAATAATTTTAAACTGAAATTTATATTAACGGAAATCATTGATAAACATTAAATTTTATTGTGTTATTATAAAAATTAATCATATCTTTAATCTGTATTCACTTTATATTTTTTTCCTATTTTCACTAATTTTAATTATTTTTGAAAATATTTGAAATCATTAAAATAATTATAAAACTAGTTATTAATAGAGCTAGTTCAGAATGGAATATAAGGGTTCCCACGTGGTTCAACTTGATGAACAACTAAATGCTTTCTCTTGTTTATATTAATGTTAATTTTTTAAATGTAAACAATACACAAACTACAAAACACTAAAAAAACACCAAAAAGTAACATATTAAAAAATATAAAAATGCAAAAAGTTTGAAACTTACAAAAAAAAGGGAGCTACACAGCTTTGTTCACCAAGAGAGAAAATAAATGGATATAAAATGAAAAAAAAAGGCGGAGTTCCGATAACCACAATCTGAGAATTCAACTAGTATTTGATGAGAAAAAAGGGAACTCAATCAAGTTAAAACCCACAACCAATGGAATTCCTTCAAGAGCAAGAAGAGAGCTAGTTTAAATATAAATGAATTTTGTTTTAGAGCTAACCCAATATCTAGTATCGTTTGGTAAGTCTTTTTTAGAATTATCTCCCACCAGATCTAATAGTCAAATGACGATATGAGCTTTTGCATTCAGATCTCAGCAGCTTGAAGGCCATATGGGTGCACGTCTTTTTGCATGAAGACAAGTTAAAAAAAGGCAAAAAACTTCATTCAGAGTTTCTCAAAAAATAGGTTGAAACGGGTCTTCCATGTCTTTCCAGGGTTGTAACTGTTGGTAGAGTGGCCATAGGCCCTCGTTTGATCCTCAACATGTTGGAATATCCAATGGCCATGTGACAAGCCACATGTTGATGGAAGATGATTATTTTATGGTTATCTCCATGCAATACAATCATTCATTTTAAATTATTATCTATTTATTTATTTTCTATAAAAATAAATTATTTGGTTGTTTATTTTAAAATATTTTTATGCATGGAGATACCAATATTGTTGGATTATTCTATATCCAAATCCCAACTCTTATTGGGTCAATGGATATCCATTTGACCTACTCTAGACTAGATGACCATGTGGCTAGATCCTTGGTCAGTATGAGACACTTGTCTCAATCCGGAGGGGCTTGACTCAGTCAACCAAACGGTTATACTTCAATGTTCCTATTAGCATTTATTGCACACAGTAGGACGTTGTTATAAAAGGGCACTTAGCTTGTTTCTAAAGCACACAAAAAAGGCAGCTAAGTGAGGGAAGAGCACAGAGCTTCCCAGTTAGCCCAATTCGGATTAAGCAGTTCCAGGTTGCACTTTGCTTCCATGGGTTAGTGTCTCAGATCCTATATTGCGTGCTACTCTTTTTCTCCTGTATGCAGGTTTGGTATGCCAAGATCTCAGCCGTCCATCTTTGCATCTAGTCGGTCCTTCAGTGACTTTCAGCGACTATATCTTTTTCCAACCAAATGGGAAAAATACCAAAACGTGGGCTGCCGAGCTTTTAAAAAGCTGATAAACTGCACGAAAAATATGCACCAAACGGAATTGAATTAATGGAAAGTCTGAATCCATTAAGTTTGGAAGTTAATGTTGAGATGGCGTGGCCAAATCTAATTGAAGGGTACATGTATGTCATGGACCGAAGGGTCTATATCCTTCCATTAATTAATCACAAGTTTATGTTGCATATGTATAGTTCTAATCTATACTATTTATAAAGTGTGGATGCAATGTGAAACTTTTTTTGGACTAAAATTACCCTTTTATTTCTTTGTTTGGTAAAGGCTACAAAAGTCATTTTATTATAGTTTTAATGGCTACTATAACTGTTATATTTGTGTATTTAATCGATCTCTAATTGTAAGGGTTAAAAATGTAACTTCAATTATTACTTTCCACCACATTTAATCCCCTCTCATTAAGTCTTATACTTAAGATATTAAATTTCATTCTCTTATTAAATCATACGTTTTTAAGTTATGTTCATTAATAAATACTACTAATTAGATCTATGTCAATATTTTTAATAATATAAACCCATATATTTTAAAACTGACTAAAAAACAAAATCATTCTTTATCCAAGCGATGGCTAAGCAATTCAACCATCCAAATCAAATTGATCAATATATGAAGTCATAGTTAGGTAATAAAATTTTTAAAATATAAATAAATATAGAAATTTACAAAAAAAAATGTATAAAAAATTAGACACATTTATGATATTTTTATTAATAAAATTAAAAATTTAGTGTAATAAACAATAATTATTTTTATTGATAATGAAAATGAAATGCATGATTTAGAACTAACAAAAAATTAAATAATAAATAGTTAAACTTTTGGGTTGAATGTATTAACCTTTAATGTCATAAATAAATAATAAAAATTATTAAAGTATAAAAATACAAAAAATAACACATTAATTGTGCAAAAAAAGCATTTAGGCACATGTATAATATCATGTATTTATCATATTAAACAAAAAGTAACTATGACATATCAAAATTAATTCTACACACAAAAATATGAAAAAAATTATAGAAAAATTTGAGCACATCTATAATTCTATATTTACACTACTATTAAAAATATAAATAAGACTATGGAACTTTCTTTTGATTAAAATCAATGTTTTTAGTCAACGGTTTTCGGGCCAATGGTTCAACTGTGCAGTTTGAGCAAGTAAAACTGATAAGATGTAAAATATAATGTAACTTTTTATTCTAACTGTTAGATTATGATTAAATTAAAAGTCCACCTTATATATACATTATTATGAGAATGGAATGTGAGACTTTGAGAAGGAAGCACCTGGTTAAAGATAAGAAGTGAGAAAAAAGAAAGAGAAGAAGAAAAATAAGAGAAGGGATGTTGTTGGAGGTGGTTGTCACCGTGTTCACCAATCGTTGTTGCAGAACCATTTTGCCCTGAAAAGTAGAAGAATGAACTACCACATGCGGCTATCTCCATGTTCATCGTCACCATCGCTACAACACCATTTGCCCTCTTCTTACATCTCTCTAAGATCCCAAATCGTTTGCTTCATTGGTGTATCTCA
Organism: Nelumbo nucifera; assembly: GCF_000365185.1. Next base: position 5,002,063 of record NW_010729102.1, on the reverse strand, counting down.
GATTTTAATATAAGATAAGTGTTTAATATTTCATCTATTCTATCAATTTTTTGATTTTTTTATTGGAGTTGTATTTTTTTTTGTTGTTACAACTTAAAAAGAATCACGAAAATGAAAAAACTCAAAACGGAAAACTAAAAACCCTAACTAATTTTGGCCATCGAGAATAATCGAGCAAGTTTATAAGATATGAAAGTTTCTTTTTTCAAATTTTTATTTAAAAATAAATACAAAATTGGAATTAGTTTGAAAGCAACTCGAGAATGTTAATCAGGTCAAACATTTTAATGGTTAAACCATTCAGGTCAATAGTTCTTTGGCCATTTCAATGCTTTTTTTTGGTAAAATAGTAGTTCAGGACCAAAACGGAATCAGTGACCTGACTAGTTCCTAGTCTAGATGGTTTGATCGTCTGGTCTGGTCCAGTTTTTAAAAAAGTGACTAAAATACTCATTTTTTAATTTAGTCCTTATTTAATTGTAAGGTTTAAATTATAAATTGAACTACACTATTCTTCACCTCATCCCGTTCCCTATATTTAAATCTTACATTTTTATGATAAATGAACAAAAGAAAAATATACTCCATAAAGATAAAACACTACAAAAAACAAGAGTTTAGCCAAGCAGGTAAGTCATTCAATGATATTTGAAACTTCACAATTTGATTCAATTATCACATATTTGGATGAGGTGTTTATGTAATTAGATTTGAATTTTGCAATTTACATTTGATTAATAATAAAAGCAAAAAAATACATAACATTTATAGAAAATTTTGGATATATTATTATTATAATTATCATAATATAGAATTGTCACGAACACATACACTTGCTAGTCCAACCAAATACAATTAAACTAGTTGAAATTTAAATGGCCTCTTTTCAGTCCCACTCTCCTTGGTGGAAAAGCATGCTAAAACTGATGGATGAGCTAGATGGCTGCTGGTGCTGCCAATAGGAAATGGGGAAAAAATAAATGCCAAAGTAGATCCTTGGATCCCATGGATAGCAATCCATAAACCAATTTTAAGATGAATATTGATCAGCTTATGGAGAGGAATTGGAATGTTAAATCTCTCGTAAATATTAATGGTGAATGGAACACAAGTCTATTAAGTGAACTTTTTGATGCAAACACTGTTCAACAAATCCAAAGCATTCCTATCATTCAACAAAGACAGAGATTCTATTATGCGAAAAAAAAAGAATATTCTCAGTCAAGTCGGCTTTCATATGCTTTATTCCAAATCTTGCTGGATGAACTTCTCAAAATCTCATCAAATGGTCAAGGCTATGGAAAATTAAGGAGATCCTTATTTTGAATATAACAATAATTACTATATTTATTAACAGTATTTATAATTTTAATTTAAAGTAAAATTTAAGTAAATATCTATTTATTAATAATATTTATAATAACAGTAATTATTAATTATAATCACTAACTATATATTTATTAAATTACTGTAATAATCAGCATTTATTAAAATTGGGTTACTAAATTTATTAACAGTATTTTTTAATAACAATATTTATAATTTTAATTTAAATTAAAATTAAAGTAAATATATAGTTATTAACAATATTTATAATAACGGTAATTATTAATTATAATCACTAATTATATATTTATTAAATTACTGTGATAATCGGTAATTATTATTACAGTATAATTACAATAATTAATTACTGTAAGTATTATTACAGTATAATTAATTAGTAATTATTGTTATTAATTAATAATTAATTAGTAACTAATTACTGAAAATGGGTGCATGTTATTACATTATTAATTACTGTAATTAATTAATAATAATTATTATTAGTTAGTAATTAATTAGTAAATATTATTATTAATTAATAATTAATTACTATAATTAATTATTGGAAATGAGTGCTCGCACGTGGAATCTATTCACACGAGTAGACTCTATTTCCTGAGTGCAGAGAGCATCCATATAAGATGCTCCTTTTGCCAACAAGAAACAAAAAAATCAAATTCACCTCTTCTTTAAATACAACACAGTGAGAGCTATTTGGTGTGCAGCTCAGCTAGGTTTCAATCCAAGAGTGTACCTCTCTTCAGCAAATCCAGGTCTCTTGGATTGGTGGATGAATAAGTTAAAATGCTTAAGAGAACTAGAACAGTTCTTCTTGGCCAAGATTCTAGCCATTCTAAGAAGTGTTTGGGACCACATGAGTGAAGTAATATTCAGCATGGTTTTTAAAACTGACTTGGTGATTGAACGGTTAGGGTCCGGTTACCGAGTCGAACGGCCTGATCCGAACAGTCGGCCCGTTCTGATAAAAAATAAAAAAAAATTAAAAAGCGGTCAAAACCATTCAAATGGTTAATTGGCCGATTCAGCAGTTTGCTGACCAAAATCAACGGTTTTGAGGAAAAATAGAACTGATCAGGTCCCGATTTTTTTGATCTGACCGTCCGGTCCATTCCAATTTTGAAAACCATGATATTCCCGGGGGGATCCAGACCCCCCCTATGCTATTATCAAAAAAGCAGAGAGCTACGCCCCTTGTAAGAATTGTGTTTTGCCTTCTAGGCTGAGCTTTGGGCAATCATTAGAGACATGAGAAGATTGATGGAGATAGGCATCAGGAAAACAGTCATAATCTCTAGCTTATATCAAAGAACACAGCTGACGAAGATAAGAGGAACCACTGGAAACAACCGCTGGAAACGAGAAGGCTCCTTTGGATCACTTGAAGCATCTTATATCCTTTTTTCTTGATAATGTAATATAATGTATGTAAATAGATATGAAGTATCTAGAACTCACCTTAGCTCATAGGGAAGAACTTCTGGTAAGCATATTTTTTTGGCAAGGCACACCTCACTCAGCTGAAAACTTAAGCTTTTGTATGAGAGTTCTTTTGTATCAGTGATGTTTGCAAAGGATCCTCTCTCTCTCTTTCTCTCTCTATATATATATGCAAAATCAGAACCACTTAAATTTTAAAGATGATCCATGAGCATCTTCTTACTAGTCCATTTAAATTGACATACAAAATAACTCAATCCATCTCAAACTATTACATGAAGCAGATTGGTTAGATCACAAAATTGCCACTCTGTAGGTGATATGTCATACGTATATAGACCTATAAATTGGGTTGGCGGGTTGGGTTTGGTGGCACTTTCAGGGTGATTTTGTGTCGGGACAAGTTTTGGACTGGGCCAGCAAAATTCTAGACCCTGGCCCTAAATGTTTGGGTTAAGGTTGACCCATTGGTCAATTTGGGTCAACAGTACTAAAAAATAGCTGGAATTCCAAAAAATACAGAAAAAGAATATGGAAACGTCAAAATTAAGGAATTAACATTAAAACAAATTGATAATTAAAAAATTCAAAGAGTAAACAATAATGAGTAAAGAATAAATACTAAGGCTGCGTTTGGAAACAATGCAAATATGTAGAGTGTAAAACAGTCCATATAAATTGTAAAGTTGGGTTAGTTTTGCATCAACAAATTTACCTTCTTACCAAACAGACTTTTAGCTGTAATGGTTGCAAACATGAATTCCAATAAAGCATATGCCTTTTTTTTTTTATCAAAAATCCACTTGAATGCAAATTTACTCATTTTTTATTGATGGTACTTCTATATCTTATTGTCAAAGTAAAAATACACTGGAAAATATGTTTTCTATTATTTGTCAATGCATAAATGTAATGTTGCCAAATACAGGCAAAAGTGAACCAGAGTGCAAATTTACCCTGAACCGGGATTTACACTCCATTTTCATCATTTCCAAATACAGCCTAAAGATTAAAGAGTGAAAACTTTTAAAAATATATAAATAGTCCCAATGGCAATCATGTAATCAGGTAGGTTGACCAGTGAACCAACCTGACATAACCAAATGTTTTCTGATTCGCTTTAGCATTGATGTAGAATCGACCCCCACAACCACTGATTCGGGGAAAAAGGAGAGTTATTAATGGTGTGTGGCACCAAGTACCAAACAAAAGGATTTTTGGGGCCAGTTAAGTTTGATTCGTGGGGTTGGGCCAACCTTTTATCAGGCCTATTCGTATATATGATAAATGTTAATTAGATGGCTCAACCTATGAAGGAATAAAGTCTCACTCTGGTTGTGGTAGAAACCTGCATGAGATCAATTCTCAAATGTAAGGCTGTATTTGGCTGCAATGCAAATTAAAGTTACTTCTACCGAGTGTAAATTTACTAGAATAAAGTGTGACTTTGATGTATATTCATGTATGAGAGTGCAAATAGGCAGTGTAAAAAGTAAATTAAGAAGTATAATGGTATGGTCCCAAGAGAATGGAAGTAAATGGAGGATTTGTTGTTTGTCAACGATGTGGGAAGATGATATGATCTCCACTTCATATGAGAGAGAGTTGAGGTAGAAAGAAGATGATGCAAATTTTGTATCAGATAGGGATGTAAATCATAATTATAAATAATAGATGCAAAACTGAACTGGGTGCGAAATTTATTTCTTTGGATGCATGTCTTGAAAACCCTCTCCTGGTCCTCCATTAAGAATATCAAAAAATAAACTGTATTGTGCATTTTTGTCTTTATTTATTGAGTTTTTTTTTTTTTATATAAAATTTGCACAACCCTGTCTCTATCTACCTTCACCACCTTTAGACAAAATGGACCACATTATTTCTCAACAACCAACCTTTTACTCTCATTTCTTTCTCATATCACTGTTTACTTTCATTTTATCTCATATAAAATGGGAATCGCACAACTTTACTTCCCCTTTTGCTCATTACAAATTAATATTTTAAAAATCAATATAGAAATGGAACCACTTTTCCATAATGCTGGTGAATCAGCTGTTCAACCAAATGGGTAAAATGCATCAATTTAAGACTATAAATAAAATAAAATAAAATAAAAATGAATATAATATATAAATTTATAAATAATTATATGAAATATATAAAATTTGAACATGTTTCTAATAATATATATTCATCACATTAAACCAAAAAAAGTATAATCGATGAGGACTGTCTATTGAATAATAACACGAGAAAAAATAAAAAAAAAGTAAAATCATAACCAATGACCTGACTGTGTCAAATGATTCAATGATTCAACCAGCTTTGTCACGGGTTTGTTGACTAAACCAATGTTTTTTTTGGCAACAATATGATTCAAGCTTAAATGGGCCCAAACATATGGTCAAACGGTGGATTGAATGGTTTGACCGCCTGGTTAACCACAAATACAAATCCATTATTCCAAACAAACTTTGCAAAAATCAAACCTGAACAATTTTTGCATACAAACCTTGTAAATTAAGGCTAAGAGTACAAATACAAATATGTAGAGTGCAAAGCTTTGTATTTTATATTATTTTGTATGTATTTACATTGTATATATTTGTATTTGTACTCCTTTCAAACTGAGCCTAAGATGAAATTACACTAACAAATGGCTGCATTTTTTTATTTTATTTTTTGTTTTTTAAAAATAATCGTTGCATGACTTTATTCAATGTATATTTCAATAAAAATGAACAATGGAATATCCATCGAACATTTAAAGTCTGTTTGATTGCTGAGAAATATATGAGAAAAACTTAATATTCCCGAATAATTCCATTTTCTTGTATTTGTTTCATAGAATACAGTGACATATAGTGCAAGATTGATTATATTGCCCATAAAACTAAGGGGTCCGGATGTCCTGTTTACACAAACTCTGTCCACATCTACCCACATAACATCACAGTCATACATGAAAAACATCTCATCCTCCTACATAATGTTATGCAGAGGAGATATTTCCAATTCACGGGAGTAGTATATTGTAGGTAGAGGTAGGCAGAGTTCTTGTGGGTGGATGATCCGGAGTCAAAACTAAGGCCCACGTGGTACACACTCGACACTAAACCTGTTCATGCACCTGACTGAGCCGGGCTTTTCCTATTTTGGCTGTATTTGATTTGAAGGAAAAGGTAGGAAAATCCAATAAGATACATTTGATGAACATCTGGAAAGCCGAAATTTAACAACATGAAACTACAAAATAGCATTAGCGGCTTTTCAGCTCCTCCAAAATACAGAAGCACTCACAAACGGGACCTTAATAAAAGATGTGGTACTTCATTCTCGATATAAAACTCTATATGGGCCCATGGGCCTCACATACTCAAACTTTCGGCAGCCGTGGTCGGCTATGAAGCAAATACAAGGATTAAAATGGCAGGAGCTTAGCAAGCAAGGGCCCACACAAAGGAAAAAGCCCAAAATAATCCTCGTTATAAATCATCATCACGATTTCACGATCATAAAATAAAAAAGATAATAAAATAAAGTTGCCACCCAACTTTCGGTAGCCTTGTCCACGTGGACATCCATTTTTCAAGAGTTCAGATCTGCCGTTAACTGGACAAACAAAACTGCAGGCTGCAAAGCTGAACTGAAGTTGCAGAAATGTCCAGTAGTGTTCGCATCAGCGCCTCACAATCGGGCGCTCCACAGGCTCCCCACTCAATCCAGAAACGCCATTTGTCCTCCCTTAAATTATGTTTGGTTTGAAAAAAAGTAGAAAAAGAAAAGAAAAGACAGATAAATTTATACAAAATTTGTAAAGGCTTTCCTAATTTTTTCTTCTTTTTTATGCATTTTCTTTCAAACCAAACATAACCATAATTAACCATAATGAGTGCAGACTGCGGAGCTGATGGAACGGGCGTTAGTTCTCCAATGTAAAGCTTCCGTTAGTTCCCAAACTCTCCCTGTGGGGCGCCCGGTAGTGGGGAGCTGATGCGAACTCTGTCCAGTAAAAAAGAAAATAGGAAATATCGGAAAAGGAATAGAAAAAAAGATAGGAACTTCATTAGAAAGGACAGAGGTCAGATGGACGGTTAATGGGCCCCACACGTTGCGACCGAGACAAGAGAAATCCGTATAATATACGGAAGCGATACGAAGGCACTTGTATTTCAAAGTAGTAAAATTTTAATATAATATATTCCTTTCGTAATTTACAGCGTGAGCGCAGTCAAGCTCTCCTTTTTAAAAAGTAGGGAGGGCGATGGCTATGTTGGATCTTCCTCGTTCAGCAGCTGGGCTCCTTCTCCCTTGCAATCGATCGTCGTCCCTTCGCAGATTTTGGAGGTCCACGTCCATCTGAGATTTCAATTTGTTTCATTAATTCGTCTGCTTCGCCTCCTCTAGATATTAATCAATATAAATCGATGGGTACGTCTCCAACATCTCCTTTGATCCTGTTTTTTTTGCACCCCTTTCTGTTTCTGCTTTTATGTCACACAATTTCTCTTAAATTTTGATGATTTTCCATGCTCAAATTGATTTGCATGTCAAATTCTTGTGTGTTTTAGGGGACTTGTGATCTGGGTTATTTGTTCGTACTGTTTAATGGGTCTTCACCTTTTATATTGCATTTACGTCGTTTGTTGTTCTGTTAACGAGGTGGCAATAAAGATTCTGGATTTTTAGTGTAGTGTGGGTTGTTGAAACTTGAATTGGTGTTGGCATTAATTTCTACATAAAAATCGAAACTTTATCGTTCTATCAATTCTCAGATGAGAAGATTTCCAAGGAATCTAAGAGAAGACATTAAATACGAGTCATTTCCTGTTTTATGGTTGTATTTAGGTAGTGAAGTGGGTTAACGTAGCGGCCTTTTTGGTCACCTTTGTGGTATTTCGTCATAAGGTTGCGAAGTTTGAACTAATTTTTAAAGATCAAGAGAAAGTTGGAGAAATTTGCTGTACTCCGTAAATGTGAGGGTTTGGTGAAGATTGGAATTTTACTTGATTTAGCCTTCGGTATGAAGGATTGCAGGAGAGGAAGATTAAAATGCGTGATTGCTTTTGTTGTATTAATGGATTCCCACGTATATTATGCAATAGTAAAAGACTGGTTGGAGATCATCTAAATGCTTCTCTTATCTAATGCACCCCATATGAACGATTAGGCTATTACCCATTAATTGGAAGCATCATAGAGGTGGATTTGGTAATTCTGAAGAAGGGTTTATCACAAAGGAATTTTATACCCCTTGAGATGTATATCTATTTATTGTGAAATATGTATTCCAAATTGCACCTTCTACTTCGCACAGGGTTTTATTGATCTACCATTATCTTATTAGATCTAGAAAACTAACTATCATTATCTTATTAGATCTAGAAAACTAATAGGCCATGCATTATGTTTCTCACTGTAAAGATTGTTTCTTTTCCCAGGAAAAGCTGGTGAATGTTGCTCGACCCAGTTAATTGATGGAGATGGTACTTTTAATATCTCTGGACTTGACAATTTCACAAAGGAGGTGAACTTGCGTGAATGTGGACTCTCCTATGCTGTGGTGTCCATCATGGGTCCACAAAGTAGTGGTATGCATTTGAATTTTCCACTTTTTCCTTTATGTCATTCGACATACTTGTACAACTGCACCAAAAGACATTGGTTAATAATCATTGGAGTAACACATAAATACATGATATACATCATTTGGTTTGGGTTGAGTTGGTTGCTTAAGCCCATAATCCAACTTTGAATATGATTATGATTCTCAACCCCAAGTCTGCTTGAATAAAGACCAGTTGGCCTAATCTAGAGGTCAATTTTTGGATTAGTTGGCCTCAGCCAAGTCCAGAATGAGTTAAACTTGTAATATGGTTGAAAAGGTATGATAACAGTATATGGCAAGGATTAATCCATTGTGGAGACAATATCTTTCATCCTCAGCATTTTTTGAAGATGCCAACTTGCCTAATAAACTTTTGTGCTTATTCATGCCATACACCTGGGTTCCAGAAACCATAGTCACCTGATAACTATTGACACACTCTACTTGTCAGCAGTTATTATTTTTGACAGACTGTTTTTAGTGATTTGTTAAGTTCTGCTTTATAAAAGTTCCAATGTTCCTCATTAACATAAGAACACACATGCGTTACTACATCCATCACTTTGCATGAAGTTTATTAGGAATGACCCTCATCTTTTCATCTGTTATTTTTTGATACATCTTTTCCTCTATGATTTATCAGGGAAGAGTACACTTTTGAATAATCTATTTGGTACCAACTTTAGAGAGATGGATGCTTTTAGGGGAAGGTCAGTCTTCAGATATTATTTTGGATTTTTGCTAATTGATCTATGTGGTTAGTGTACCAATATTAGGACAGTGACATAACATTCTTCATTTTGCAGGTCTCAAACTACCAAAGGCATTTGGTTGGCAAGATGTGCTGATATTGAACCTTGTACACTTGTCATGGATTTGGAGGGTACTGATGGAAGAGAAAGAGGAGAGGTATCAAAGCTTTCCTTAATTCTTAGTTTTCTCCATTTCTAAATTTTATTATGCATTAGTTACATAATTTTTATTCTCATTTCATGTTGGTGCATTATTGATTATATCTTATCTAGGGCATCGATACTTATTGAAATTTTTAGGAATCCTTTACATTTAGTACTCAATTTAAAGAATACTGATACCTGAAGAAGTAGAATATAACTTGTATTATATTGCAAGAATTTGTAAGCACAATAATGCATTGTTCATGTACAACATGTTGCTTTAAATGGAAAGAGTCAAAATTAAAAAAAAAAAAGAAAAAGAACCATTATGCATATTTTATTTCTTTCTATTGTGACCTTTGGTCCTTTGTCTTTTCTACTCACACAAACCATGTTAGTGGGAAAAACCTATACTGCATCAAGATTTTTTTTTGATTATTTACACTGTCAAGTTTCAATGATATGGTAAACTAAGGTACATCTCAGATCCTAGTGATACTTGATCTATGCTCCTTATTTTCCTTGAAATTCTAGAACTGGTAACAGGGGCCAGGTTTAGTATGCATTATCTCTCTAGGCTTTAGTGATTTGATCTAAAAATAAAATAAAATACCTGACTTTTTATTGGAGAGGTTGATGAAGTCAAATTGGACTTTCTATTAGGACCCAAGTTATTTCTTTTCTTTGAAAAACTGAATTAATGTATCAATAGTTCAATACTTCCTAGTCCTTTATGTAATGCTCTTTTTATTTTGCTGTTATTTTTCAGGATGATACTGCATTTGAAAAGCAGAGCTCTCTTTTTGCTCTTGCGGTTTCAGACATTGTTCTCATAAATATGTAAGCTTATTGGTTTAGCACTAGATGCTGTAATCTTGAGCACAATGCCTTTCTGTAATTTCCATAGGTTCTGACATAATTTTCATGCTAGGTGGTGTCACGATATTGGCCGTGAGCAGGCTGCAAATAAGCCTCTTCTGAAGACTGTATTCCAGGTCTTGTTTATATACATGCTGTGTTCAAGCAGTTATTCCAAATATGGAAGGCTTCGATTGATTGATATAATTTCTATTATTTTATGATTATATGTCAATGACAGGTTATGATGCGGTTGTTCAGTCCACGTAAAACAACGTTGTTATTTGTTATCCGTGACAAGACTAGGGTTTGTTTTCCCAGCTTGTAACCTGTATCATTTTAGAGAGTTGGAAGCTTTAGATAGTTTTTTTCCTTTTCTTTTGAATATTGATTTCTAATTGCTTTATCCATTCCTATCCTATCCCTTCTTGATACAGACACCATTGGAAAGTTTGGAACCAATTCTGAGGGAAGATATACAGAAGGTACAGAATCTGGTTTTTCTTTCTGCATTTAGCAGTTGTAGTAGACTTGATTCATAACTAATACCTTGTGTACAGATATGGGACTCTGTTCCTAAACCACAAGCCCACAAAGAAACACCACTCAGTGAATTTTTTAATGTAAGATTCCATCGTCTTGCTCGCATAATCTTAGCTGTGTCTTTTTCTTGTCTTACTCGGAAATGCTTATTAATTTGGCATCATGCTTGGATGCTCCATTGCTGTTTAAAATTCTCAGGTTGAAGTTGTGGCTCTATCTAGTTATGAAGAAAAGGAAGAGCAATTCAAAGAGCAGGTATATTATATATAGTGCGGGGAGAAATATGTCAGAACTACATTCAGTGAATTTTTCTCTGAACTTGTGCTCCATTTTATTATTTTATGTCATGGATCTTGGTTGAGCTTTTTATCCATATTCTGTAATATAGAGGTTTCACTTGTACACTAATGTCCTTTTGCAATGAAAAGAAATGTACATTTAAATTTTTTTTTTTTTTGGTTAATGAAGGTTGCTAGTTTGAGGCAGCGGTTCTTCCATTCTATAGCCCCTGGTGGACTTGCTGGAGATAGACGGGGTGTAGTCCCTGCTTCAGGTTTTTCTTTTAGTGCACAACAGATCTGGAAAATTATTAAGGAGAACAAGGACCTCGACCTTCCTGCGCACAAGGTCATTTGAGTGAATGATAGCTATTGTAGAAGTTGCTAAGAAAAGGTTCAGATTGTATTGACTTACATGTTGTTCCATTGTCATTTCACTTGTAGGTTATGGTTGCTACCGTACGTTGTGAAGAGATTGCCAATGAGAAGTTTGCTTGTTTAACTACAAATGAGGTATCTATTCCTCATTATCTAAGGTTTCGTTTTGAATGTATTCTTAATATAAGCATTTGTGATATAACCTTTCTTTTTCTTTTCTTTTTTTTTTTTTGAATTTAACACAGGATTGGTGTCAGCTGGAGGAGGCTGTACAGTCTGGTTCAGTTATGGGCTTTGGGAAGAAGCTCAGTTTAATTGTAGACACATGTCTAGCAGAGTTAGTACTTTTCCTGTTTTAATTCTTCATATGACTTTGTGATACATAATCTTGGTTATTGTGGCCTGTAAGCATTTGGCAAATATTTGTTTAGCCACATAGCCACAGAAGTACACATACAAGTGAATGCAAAGGCCCTGCCACATTGCATAGGTGTAGTTCCTTGTAAATTTTTTCCTGTCATATTATTATTTTTTCTTTTTTAAGAGGGTAATGAATCATATATATTTGAATATGGGAAATGAAGCACATAAGAGAATGTATAAAGGTATACAAAATATGATCGCGACCTATTCTTGATTGAAAAAAAGGAGCAGGTATAAAACTTTCACCATACAAAAAGACCCTACATCTCTTGGCTAAATTGTTAATTGGTTTTCTAGAAATTTAAATCAAGTGTGTTGGGAAGGATTGGAGATCATCTCTGATCTTATTGAGATAATTGTTTTCTTGGTGAAGAGGCAGTACGATCCCAGAATAGTGAGAGGAGAAGAGAGAAGAGAGAAGTGAGAAAAGATATTGGAGAGAAGAAAAGTCAGCTGGCGGCACTAGCCTTTTTAATATTTATACTAGGGCGATCATTCAGAAATAAAAAAGAAGTGCAATTACAAATGTGCCCTTGCGACACTGAATAAAACTAAGTTATTCAACACTTCCCCTCAAGTTGGGACATAGATGTCAATCATGCCAATTGTGCCGCGAGTGATGCAAGCCTTTTGTAAATATATTTGCAAGTTGCTCCTTAGAACTCACATATGGGGTGCACACTTCCCCATTAACAACTTTCTCTCTAATAAAGTGTTTGTCAACCTCTATATGTTTAGTTCTATCATGAAGAACTGGGTTGGCTGCAATATTGATGGCAGCCTTGTTATCACAATACAAGGACATAGGGCTATCAACAGGAAAACCCAGTTTGCTCAACAAATTCTTTATCCACATAGCTTCAGCCACCCCATGGGACATTGCTCTATACTCAGCTTCAGCACTAGACCTAACCACCACACTTTGTTTCTTGCTTCTCCATGTGACTAGATTTCCTCTCACAAAGGAACAATACCCACTAGTGAACTTTCTGTGATCAACTGATCCAGCCCAATCAGCATCTGTATATACTTCAATCTTCAAATGACCATTCTTCTGGAATAATAAACCAGCTCCTGGAAACTTCTTTAGATATCTGAGGATTCTTTCTGCTGCCTCTAAGTGTGTGGTCTTAGGAGCATGCATGAACTGACTAAGAACACCCACTACATAAGCAATGTCTGGCCTGGTCATGGACAAATACATGAGCCTCCCCACAAGTCTTTGGAATTGTTTTACATCTTTGACAACTTCACCATAACAGTCACCCAGTATATGATTTGGATCAATGGGAGAGTCAACTAGCTTAACCCCTAATTTTCCTGAATCCTGTAACAGATCTAGGATGTATTTCCTTTAAGAAATGAAGATCCCCTTTTGTGAGCGGGCCACTTCAATTCCAAGGAAATACCGAAGGGGACCTAGATCCTTCACCTCAAATTGAGTGGCTAAGAAATCCTTTAGCCTCTGAATTTCAACCTTCCAGTTACCTGTGATCACTATGTCATCAACGTACACTATCAAGGCTGCAATCTTTCCTTTCCCTTTTTTCACAAATAGAGTATGGTTAGCCTAACACTGTTTGCAGCCAATCTGCTATATAGCCTGATGAAATTTGCTGAACCAGGCTCTCAGTGATTGTTTTAGACCATACAAAAACTTCTTTAGCCTCCACATCTTCTGCTCTTTGCCTAGGGCACTAAAGCCAGGAGGTTGTACCATGTACACCTTTTCCTCAAGGTTTGCATTCAGGAAGGCATTTTTAATGTCTAGCTGATGAAGATCCAAATCAAGATTTGCTGCGAGGGAGAAAAGGACTCTAATGGAGTTCATATTGGCTACTGGAGCAAAAGTCTCTACATAATCTATACCATATACCTGGGTAAACCCTTTTGCCACCAACCTAGCCTTGTACCTTTCTATTGTGCCGTTAGCCTTGTGCTTCACTGTGAATGCCCACTTGCACCCTACCGGTTCCTTACCCTCAGGAAGATCCATTAACTCCCACACACCATTTTTATGTAGGGCATTTATCTCTTCTTTCATTGCATCTGTCCATTTAGGTACTAAGAGAGCTTCTGCTACATTTTTAGGGATATGGACACTGTCAATGGAAGAAATGAAGCACAAAAAGAGGGTGAGATGTTCTCATAGGAAACAAAATGGGAAATAGGATATTGGTGGTGCAAGACCTAACTCCCTTCCTTTTTGCAATGGGGATGTCTAGGTCATCAACAGATGAAGTAATCAATAGCAAGAGGATCAGAAACATCAACAAGAATGATAGTACCTGACTAGATATGGTTTGTCCCCGATGAATCTGATGATGTTGGCGGTACAGTTTCAAGTTGCTCCACAACTCTTGAATTTAGTTGGCCTTTGTGAAGAGGATCAGAAACATCAACAGGAATGATAGTACTTGGTTGGATATGAATTTTCCCCGGTGAATTTGATGATGTTGGCGGTACAGTTTCAAGTTGCTCCACAACTCTTCAATTTGATGATGTTGGCGGTTCAGACAGAAGGGGGAGAACCTGATCTGGTTTCTCCTCCACCTTACTATCCCCTTGAGGAGAAACCGGGAAAGAATGGTCACTTTCAAAGAAAGACACATCTATAGAGACATAGTACTTCTTGGAAACGGGGTCAAAGCATCAATAACCTTTTTGGGAAGAAGGATAACCCAAGAATACACAGGGAATGGTACGAGGATCAAGTTTACCACGAGTAGGAGAGTTCCTGGACGAAACAGTGACAACCAAACATTGGCTCAACATTCTTCAAATTCATGATACACACCTGAGAGGAAATGAGTAAAAAAGGATTTCCAACCCTTTCTTTTCTTTTAAGGCAGGTTGCATGCATTAATCTTCCTGTAAACAGTTTCTGATGTGAAGAAGCAGACCCAGGGTGGAAAATTAGGTAAAAACATTTCTTTTTTGACAACATATGAGCAATGGAACCAGTGGTTAGCATCTCAACAGAATATTTAGTGGTGAATGGTCCTGATGGGTGCTGACACCAAACTCTTGTGTTGATTGTGAAAGGACATGCACAAAACTTCTTGAGAGTGTGGAGAAAGGCTGCTTCCTCTATTTGTGTGTTCTTAAGGGAGTGCTAGAGATTAAAGTTCCAAGAAAGACCATGGTTCTTATTGGAGAGAACTGGAAAAGACTCCTTCCTTGGCCTTTTTTTCCCCCCTGAAAGGGAAGACTTGGCAAATGAAATTTGGAGAAGATGAGGCAATCCCACCAAATGTTGGTGATTCTTTGCTTATCACCCATGCCTAAGCAAAAAAAAAGATATGCTTTAAGTATACCCTTCCAAGAACTGCAAAGAGATAATTGGTGCATGGTGAGGTTGCTGTCCCACTTTTTTAGGTTATGCTATAATTGCTCGTGACTTGTACAAGGTATAATTGTCTCATGGACATCTCCATACTCCAAAACCATGCACAGAAATGCTATTTCTTTTCAAGGAAATACATCACAAACCCAATTTTCCATCTTTCTTTGGCTTGTAGACAACCTACTTAATGAGATGATATGTATTCTGATCTCCGTTGAAAATTCCTTCGCATCTATTCTATCTGATCCCTCATGATAGCTAGTATGCATAAAACCTAGAGAAAGTAAACTGACATATAGGTAAATGTGGCTACGATGGATGTGTCTTCCAGTTATGAAGATATTCTTTCTTGTCTAAGTTGCTTGTCTTGTCTTGTCTAAGTTCCCATAAAAAAATCTTCCATTTACCAGGTTTCAAAAAACAACCTGACTTTAAACTTTCCACCAATGGCATCCCCATGTACCTAATTGGCTAGTCCTCCATTCTATAGCCCCACCAAAATGCTTCTGATTCACTCTCTTTCCTCGTCATCCAAGTGAATGCCCATAAAACAGCTTTTTGCCAGATTGATGTTTTTCTCCACAACTACTTTGAAGCATCCAATGGTATTCCTTGCATTCTGTATGCATTCCCTTCTCACTTCCAAGAAATAGTTGGTGTTTCATCAGCAAATTGTAAGTGTGAGATGTGCAATCTAACCCTCCCCACCTGAAACTGCTGTTTGGACCATGGATTTTGGCTTCAATCACAAGGTAGCTGAGGATGTTGAGCACCCAACAAAGCTATGCTTGCATATTTCTGTTCATTAACATAGAAGGCAGATTGAGAAATCATTGGTATAAGCAAGGGAGTTTGGGTGTTAATTCTTCCGTCTCTTATATTTGGAGTCATAAAACCATTGGACTCACATCTAGTTAAATCATTTCCATTGTGTTTGATCCTTGATATTTCTAGTTCACATAAGTCAGGCTTTCCGCCCTTGTCATGATTTTTCTTCATGGCATGATGTAGGCCTATGTTACCTGATCAAATCTAGAACTGTAACAGCTTCCTGTTTTTATCTATATTACATAGATTTTGATATCCAAAGAAATTTTCATTGTTTTACATGTTTTGAATGGTCACGAAAAAAAAAATCCAGAACAAGTTATATTGACATCTATAAGTCTACAACTGTTAGATTGATGATTTCATTCTTTTATTTGTAGGTATGATGCAGAAGCTATTTATTTTGATGAAGGTGTCAGGACAGCAAAGAGGAATCAGTTGGAAGCTAAAGTTCTGCAGGTAATTCTTATATACTTTCTGCTCTTCTAGAACTCTTCTACATTTTATTTGGAAATAAGTATATCATTTTTTTTTTCATTGGAAATCAAAAAAAAGAAAAAGAATTGCAGAATTAAGAGACTTAAGTTACAGATTAAAAAGATGATAGTATTATCATCGAGAACGATAAAGTTGGTGTCCCTCAAGTCTAGGTTTATATGGTCCTAGAATTTGTTAGTACATCATGAGGTTTCTTCTATTTCTTTGTTGATTTCAATTTCTAATTTGAAAATTCTACTCCAAGTTTTAGTATGAATAAATGAACGTTGGTGATCTATTATCTACTTAGGTACAGAGTTCCTTGGGAGCAAGAAAGTGTCATCCTTTGTTTTCTTCTCATTTTTGCTTTGTGCTGATCTTTTTCTAGCTGGTCCAACCCGCCTATCAATCCATGTTGAGTCATGTACGGTCAAGGACCCTAGATAATTTCAAGGAAGCATTTAGCAAGGCTCTGAATGAAGGGGAAGGATTTGCTCTTGCTGCATGTCATTGTACTAAAATTTCCATGACACAATTTGACGAGGGATGTGCAGGTACACTAATCATGTCTGAAATTTCATTTCAATTTCCCCTTCTCTCTTGTAGTTTGTTTTTTGCTTTTTTTTTTTTTTATCTTTTTCCTACTAAAATAGCAACTTTTCTTTAAGTAAAACCTACTCGTCCTTTATATTAAACACATGATGTGTGAATACAACATGATAGTTAACTTTGTCATTAGAAAAATAAAAATTGATCTGACTGAAAGCCACCTGACATGAGTCAATTCTTGCTAAAAAAGAAGGTCGATTATGATAAATAATTATTTTTTTTTCTATCATCAACATTATGTTATCTTCCATATTCTTAGCTATGAATACAGCCTTCATAAAGTGAAGGAAGGTCAATAGCACGCACATTCATGCAATGTATAATTGAAAAAAAAATGTTCATCTGATGTAGGTTGTCCATGTCAATTGAATTACATAATAACAGAACTTCCCCAAAGCTACCATAGGATAAAATTTTACCAAAACTATTTTTCCAAGTTATGACTGGAAGGGAAGTCTATAGGCTGTAAAGCATGTGATGAAACTGATCACAATGTTGGAGGATAAAAGATATGAATTTTCATTTCGTTAAGGAAATAAAACATTTGCTGCAATGCAAAACCGTTGCTAGAAACAAGGAAGAAGACAAGAAGTTTACCAAGATCCATTCAAATGTACCCCTCCCAAAAAAACAGGAAGAAAATCTTACATGGTCTTGCAATATCTACATATACTGAATTACTGATGCTTATTACTGTTACAGATGCAGCAATTCAACAAGCAAACTGGGACCCATCCAAAGTTCGGGATAAGCTTCAGCGTGATATAGATGCACATGTCACATCAGTCCGTGCTGACAAACTGGCTGAACTTACTGCCCTATATGAGGTATGAAGACAGGGTTAGTTCTCCTAAGATAGGCAATAGGTCCTATGTTAGAGTCTTCTTTTCTTTGATGACCAAGATATTGCATTAAAAACAAAGTTAGAAGGGAAAAGACTATAGGTCAAAATATATGAATCAGAAATGATTCTCAATAAGTGACCACTGGTTCTCACGTTAGGTTTTTCAAGTTTAGATGCTTATGGTGCTGGAGTTGTATTCTTGTCAAAAAATGTCATATCAATTCTTTTTTATGCCTGTAGAAAAAACTGAGTGTAGCATTAGCAGAACCTGTGGAAGCTCTTCTAGATGCAGCTAGTAATGATACCTGGCCAACAATAAGGAAACTTCTTCAGCGTGAGACCAAGGCAGCTGTATCTGGGCTCTCTGGTGCACTTTCTGGTTTTGACATGGATGAAGAAACAGTAAATAAAATGCTTGCAAGCCTAGAGGATTATGCAAGTGGTGTTGTTGAATCAAAAGCAAGAGAAGAAGCCGGAAGAGTCCTGATCCGTATGAAGGACAGGTAGATATTCTTTGCACTTTTGAGTGGGCTGAACTATGATTGAATTTATTCCCTGACAATGGCTATACAAAAATTCTTCACAGGTTTTCAACACTATTCAGTCGTGACTCTGACTCAATGCCGAGGGTTTGGACTGGGAAAGAGGACATCAGAGCAATTACAAAAGCTGCTCGCTCTGCGGTATGGGCAACTCATTACATCAATTATTTAATCTTCTGTTTTATGTTTTAAGTGGCATTTCAATCTCTAACATAACCTTTATTTCCCTTTCAGTCCTTGAAGTTACTCTCTGTTATGGCTGCAGTTCGTTTGGATGACAATGTAGATAACATTGAGAATACTCTATCACTTGCTCTAGTGGATGCCAATAATAATGGTGCTACTAGTAAGAGCATCACATCATTTGATCCACTGGCCTCTAGCACTTGGGAAGAGGTAGCTATATTCTAGCTGCTGAACTCGTTCTTGATGTGTTTCAGGTCCATGATTGTATTCTTAAACCTTCTATTGGCTGTTGACCAGGTTGCATGTGGTCTATGTTTAGGTTCCAAGAAAATACAAGAAACTTAAAGAAAATTAAATAAAGATAATAAAAGAACCTTTATTTTCTCAAACATGTTTTGTTCACAAAAGAAATTGGCATTTAGTTAGCTAATCCACCAATTTTACATTTTCTTTCTAACATTCTTCTGTTTTCAGGTAGATTTTTTCAAAGGAAAATATAGCTATAGAAACCTTTTAGAATCTAGAAAATTCTATAATGAGTACATATGCCTAGTTTTTCATGCTAAGCAATCTTCCCACCCCCACCAAAAAAAAGGAAAAAATAAAAAATCAATGTTTGCATGTGCATATCTATCTGTGTAATATGAAAATCTAATGTGTTGTTGATTGTCATGGATGGTCCAATTGAAATACATGGGGCAGCAGGGAGTTCAAAATAAATAATTTTTTGGAGGCCTCTGTTTTCTGGTCCAGTTGGATTGTAATATTTTACGGTGAGTGTCATGCTAGCCAAGTCCTCTGTAGCAGTAGCACATCAACCCATATAAAGGACTTCACTTTTGACCTTAGTCTGTTGGCATGAGTGCCAAGTATCAAGGTGTTTATAGGTGTCAAGCACGTCGACCCATAGAAATCGTGCCATGGGTATAAACTGACAATAAATATTAAGTTACAGAAATGTCTGAAATATTCTAAAAGCATATAAGTTAAAGAAAATTATAGAAATCTAAGTGTTATTTCATTGGATGCATGAAGAAAATCATGAGACCTTGTTGAAAAATAGCAGGGGACTTTTTTTTTTCTCCCCAAGAGCCATAGGTACAGAGAGACTACTTCTACAGTCCTAAAGCTTTAAAAACATGTTTAACATATAATCAACTGAAAATAGTATTTTACCTGGGAAACCACATAACAAAATGCTTAAGTGTACATTAGAAAATTTATTTTGATCTTGTGTTAACCAATCTGAGTAGGCGGATGTTGGAGTGGAAATTTTAATAAATTCTCAATTCACTCAATTGAGCGATTGAGTTTTATTCTTTTGGGTAAGGCCTATTCAGGGAATCATATGGATTGTTCCCCTTAATTACATCTCTACAAGAAAGTAGAGAACACCTTTTGATTCTGACTTAGAGAAATGAATGCATAGAACAAAAGAAAAGAATGATAGAGTGCTGCTTAAAAAGAAATCTTCATTTGCATTTCTTTTACATATTTCAAGTGTACAAGAATGGGAAAGAAAAAGAAAAGGAAAAAAAAACACATTCGAGAAACTCCACAACATTACATTTCTCTCTTTCTTTTCTTTTTGATACAAAGAAGATTTCTTTCTTCACAATAAGCTGTAGCCAATCAGACAAAATTCTGATTGTAGACAGCCTTAATCTTCCGGATTTTGTATACGAGAAGGGAACTGTAGTCAGTCAAATTGACTATTTGACTGTAGACAGTTTTTCTTATCCCTCTGTTCTTCATTTTCAGTTGAAGGGAACCATAATCAGCCCTTGGAAATAAGACTGTAGATGGTTTAATCCCTAACCTGTCTTGATAGAGGGACCATAATCAACCAATTAAAAACACCTGGTCATAGATGGTTTCTTTCCCTTTATTTCCTTTCGTAGAAGTAAAACAAAAGAGAGAGAGAAGGATACATAGCAGAAGACACATAGGAAGTATTTACAGAGAGGACTTTCTTTTTACCTACCTGTATTAGTGAGATTTCTTTTTCTCTTACCTGTCTTCCCCAGTTCCCCTAAGAACTTCTCTTTTCTTCTCTCTTTATCTTGGCTTTTCTTAGGAATCTCTAAGAGTGGTATGCTCTGAGACACAGTTTTCTCCGAAGAGGAGCATCTAGTTTCCCCTTAAGGAGCTTAAGTAGGGAGTGGGGTAGTTATGCAACTACCCCCTCCCCCTAGGTGAAGGACACCTGTTCTTCCCACTTAAAGAGAGGGAACTCCCATATGGGACACCTTATTTAGTTTTGGTAATTTAGTTTGCAAACTAGCCAACCCACTTATTTGGGTTATAAATTATTTAAATATTATTTGGATTAAAAAAATCCTCCAACAGCAGATATTGTCAAAATGATATATGCTCCTGTGTTTAAAAGTTATGACCAGAAGTTAACCAGGTGCCGCAAAGAATTCCAAATTCATTTACAGCTGGCCCATTTCTTGATTCTCATTTTGTTTTATCTTCTTTTTTTAAAGAAAATAATGCTTCCTTTGTGTACTATAGCATTGCCTTTCTTACCTATTAAAATAATGCATTCCACAGTTGTGATTGATTTTCAATTTCTTTCCCAGGTTCCATCAAAAAGAACTCTGATTACTCCTGTCCAATGTAAAAATTTGTGGAGGCAATTCAAGGCAGAGACAGAGTACAGTGTCTCTCAGGCCATTAGTGCACAGGTATGCTCTTACACATCATCATTTTAATACAAAAATTTTCTCCTTAACTGTTTTCTCTTGAGTGTTCAATGCTGAGTTGCCAAGACAGCCAGGAAAATGAGCTTTTTCCCATAGTTGCTTACCTTGTCTGGTTATTTAACCATTCAAAGTTAACATTGTTGTGGTTGGTTTCATAAGCATCATTGTGAGGATGACAATATAGAAGGCAAAAACAACTGTGCATGTTTTCCATGAAGTTGAAAAATAAACAAAACCTTCATGTTTTGGCTGAGTTGCATATGATATTAGTGTGCAAGGATTTTGAAAAATATAGTTGTACTTATTGGCTGATCGTTCCATAGTGTTTCATTCAGCAAGTTAATTTGTTCATAGCTATAGCCTCAGTTATGAGACCGGCATTGCTAATGGAATAAGAATGCTGGGCAATCAAGAAACAGCACATTCAGAAAAAATGTGTATAGCTATATATATAGCTAAGATATGGATGTTGAGAAGGATGATTGATAACATTAAAAAGGACAGATTCAGAAATAGACATATTAGATAGAACTTGAGAGTAGCTCCAATAAGTGAAAAGATGAAGGGAAGTTGACTGAGGTGGTTTGATCATGTGCATAGAAGATGAAAGACTGCACCAATGAGTAACTTGATTAAAGTAGAAGGCTCTAAAAGAGAAAGGGTAAGAGCAAAGAAAAAATGGCTTGAAGTGGTAATAAATGACCCAAGGACTTTTGACAGAAAATATGGTTCATGATGAAGCATGATGACAGGATAGGATTTGTTTAGCCAACCCCAAATAGTTGGGGTTAAAGTTGAGTTTAGTTGAGCTATGGTTAAATAAATTTTGGCAGTTTGTAGTATGACCCTGCACTCTAGTAATAGTATTAAGCAACATTTTTTACACTATATGTTAAACATGGCAGGGTGTTGGAAACCAATTTTGAGTTATAGTCATATGATGTATGACCGACTAACCCTATATTGTCATGGTTGCTGATTGGATGTTATACAGGAAGCCAACAAACGTAACAACAATTGGTTACCACCTCCATGGGCAATCGTTGCTTTGATTGTTCTGGGATTCAATGAGTTCATGACACTCTTAAGGTATATAATTACTGTCTCTTGAATTGTGCATGCAGCCATACTGAATATTTCTTCTATTGCCTTGTTTCAAGCTAATTTTCATGTAACTCTCTTTCTTCACAGGAATCCTTTATATCTTGGTGTGATTTTTGTTGCTTTTTTACTGGGCAAGGCTCTGTGGGTCCAGCTAGACATTTCGGGCGAATTCCGCAATGGCGCCGTCAGTGTTAAAATTCTTTACTACTTGACCTGTTTTTATTAAAACTAAAATGAAGTTTGAGCTTTTATTTTATTTTCTTGTTCTGCAAGTGTGGCTGATCCATTTGATCTTGGGATCTGTCTGCAGCTTCCTGGACTCCTGTCTTTATCTACAAAGTTCCTTCCTACTGTGATGAACCTTCTCAAAAGGCTAGCGGAGGAGGGCCAAAAGCCAGTGGCACCTGATGCTCAGAGAAACCCTTCCTCAGAATCAAAAAATTTGGGAAATGGTATACATGCCTACAATGATTTAATGTCAAGTGCATCCTCTACTGTAACATCTTCAAAGAATGGTTCAGAGTATTCAAGCACTTTGGAGCAAGACAAAGTGAAATGAACTGGACCAGTTGCCTCACTAGAGACTGGTTGGCTGCATGCAAGAACAGCCTTCTTCCTTTAGATATACCACTACATCACATGGTCTGTGGTAAGGGCCTGGATAAATTATATACATACGCTCCATAAAGGAATTGCACTTGTGATGTCTGAGAGGAGGTTTGAAAGCTTTGCTTTCTTTTTTAGTTGTTTGAAGGCTTCATACTGGGGGCTACGGTTTGGTGAGATCAAAAGCCCCCCAAAATAGTTTTCATATTTTGGATTTTTTCTCCTTTTTTTTTCTGATTGTTGATTATTTTACAAGGATGAGATATAAGTTGCAAGGCCCTTGGTTATGTTCCGGGCATCTACTAAACTTGATGCTTTGACTTCCGTTTTGTGAATTTTGCCAGTAGAGTTTTGTTGTGAAAGTATCCAATAGTAGAATATTATTACAAGATGATACGAGAATGGCAATATATCCTTTTGGCCATTGGATGGATGTTAGTCCGATTATTGTTGTTATTTCAAGTTCATTAATGATTCTCAATCCCCTCTTTACATGCATACAAAGTTGGTATTACAAAAAATTTCAGAATGGTTATTCGAAGAGATGCATTGGGATACACTTGGGAAACTTGTGATCTAAGGTTTGAAGTATTGGAAATGCAGGGTGTCAAAAAGGCAATTGTAAGAGATATATTAGGTTGAAGTAGTAAGAAGTGATATATATATATATATATATATTGCGAAGTAAGAGGATTTGTGTAAGAGATGATACATATTTTAATTTAACAATGGATATGTCATTGAATAGAAATAGGATTTGTGTAGCTTAGCCCATATAGTTGGGATAAGGTGATTATGATGATATTGGGATATGTTTTGGACATGCATAGACAGAAAAATTAGGATAAAGAAGGTTCTAAGTATCGACACAGGCCGATATGTTGGTAGGGTGTATTGGCCTATATACCGGTATATTAGCCTGTATCGGTGTTTTTTTTTAAGTTTTATTTATTATTTTTCAAAAACGGTTCAGAGGGGTCAGTTTAAGTCCTGACTACCCTCTGAACCATGGCCTGATCTGGTACAACCCCTGGAGGGGAATATTGGGAAGCCATTGGCACGATCGGCCGATACGAGCCACTTTGAACCTTAAGATAAACATGGACATGTTAGGAAAACTCAAATTAGTCAAAGGTTACATCAGTGATGGTAAATCTAGGTCCTATATGATTATAAACGAGGTACATACACATGAAAAAAATATATTTTAGTAAGTTTGGACTACTGAGATATATTTGGAAATGTTGAAAATGACGGAATAACTAATGCATGTACATCTTTTTTTTTTGGTAATAGCACCGCATCACACTAATAACTCGCTTCTGAGCCAAGATACGGAATAACTAATGCATGTACATATTTTAGTAAGTTTGGACTGTTTTTGTTTTGTTTTTATTTTTATTTTTTAATTTGGTTCAGAGGGGCTGGTTTAAGGCCAGTCTACCCCCTGAACCACTTGCCGACCCCAAACACCCCCTGTAGGGGTGTATCAGGAAGGCCCCGATATGTGACAAAATTTTGAACCTTATTTTAAGCCACCCCTCCCTCCGGTTAATGTATGCACATCTAATTTCTTAGAAAACCAATTAGTCATTGATAAGATTTAAAATATATGAATTTTAACAATCCATTGTTTCATAACATTTGTTCTTAGACATTTGTTAAGAAGAGAAAATGTAAGTTGCAGCTATACGAATTCAATTCAGAATTCATTGTAGAAGCATGACATGGTGACATATTTGGTGTCTTAACTTAAGACACTTGGGTGCAATTTTCTTTGTTTGTAGCTTTTTAGAACTATAAGACTTATTGAGAAGATAGAGAATTAACCATCATCACCATCCAAGCCTTATCCCAACTACATGGGGTTAGTTATATGAATCCTTTTTTTCACTAAGCAAAAAACATCACAGCTTGACTTAGAAAATGGTACCACTAATATTTAATAAATTAAGGTCATTCAGGTTAAAGACGAAAAGAAGAGATAATTTTCTTGGGTAAAATGGAAAAAGAAACCAGGGGTGAGTGTAGCCTTACTCATGGCACAACCAAAATTGAAAATTTTACAACATATTGACCCGTATTGGTTGATATGTACCATTTTTGTACCTTTTCAAGCATTTTCATAGCTTACCGGCCTATATTGATATTGAATCAGGTCATTTTGGGTCCATACACATCTGATACTACGGGCTGATAAAGGTCACTACAAACCGATTTTTAATATTCTTTCAAACTCTCTTTGGCTCACATTGGAAAGAGTACAAATGCAAATATGTACAGTACAAATACATACAAAATAATACAAAATATATGGTTTGCACTCAACATATTTGAATTTGTACTCCTTCCAAACTGAGCCTAAAGTCAAATTTATTTTACCATTAATTAATTCCTACATTTAAGGTGAGTTCAAATTTGAATAAACTTTCAGAAGTCATAACTATTAATCATTGTACTTATAATTTTTGATATAAAAATTGTAAGCTAGAGTTATGAAGGTTTTGTCATTGGCTTGTAATACCATTACACCATACTTAATTTTTTGTCATAATTGTATGCACTTTTTATTCTTAAATAAACATTTTCTTTCTGGTGGATGTATGATGCTTGCTAATAA
Organism: Nelumbo nucifera; assembly: GCF_000365185.1. Next base: position 4,976,422 of record NW_010729102.1, on the reverse strand, counting down.
ATGGTAAAATTATTTATTAAAATTTATATATTAATAGCTATAGACACAAATTATATTGTTTTTCTAAATTAAGGTATATACATATGCATTTTAATCCTTCCATTATTTTTGGTTGGTTATTGATTATGTCTCTATGTCTAATTTTATAAAAATCATTATGTTTTTTTTGTGTAAATAATTAAATAATTTATTTATAATCACATAAAGTTTATATTTATTATTATTAATATATATTTTTTAAGATTTATTTAAATTTTCTAATGTATCTATATCCAAATACATATTAGGTCTCTTAAAATTACCTTTTCCATACAACTTACATATACTTTGAATGGTCATTTTATTTTATAGTTAAACACAGGCCTTAAATCAAGCCACAACTGAAGCACAAATAATGAAAAAGAGGCTCCTTATCGAACTTCGCCAAAATCAAGGAGTGTTCATTACACAAGTCCCAAAATTCTAGACACCTGCTGCAACTCGGTACAAACTAATGTTACTTGATCAATTACCTTTCAATCATTCATTGGTAAAGGGGCACCGGATAATATTTTGATTTAATGCACCGAAACAACGGTAGACACCTAACCCAATTCCGTTAATAACAGCAACCTACATACTGACTGGAATTCTTGAAACACAGGCCTCGGAGCCGTCTCTCAGGCTACAGACAAAAGAATGTGTCGCTGCTCCAACAGAAAACCGTCACTATGAATTGACTGGACAGTAACATATCAAATACAGGTATCATGATGGTAGCTTAAAAATTCTGTCAAGGTAAATGGGTTATGTCTTGCTCCCGTGACTGCGAGTTTGGGCCACCAACACTACCTGTCATCAGGTGGTAGTGTTGGACTTTTGGAACACATGCTGATTTTGTGAAGCTCCCTCAACCTATTAACTGGATCACATAGACCTGAAAATTATACCAAATTTGTTAGTGCAGACAAAGTAATAGACGGGCAAATCTTTACCTAATTATTTTAGCTGATCAAATTGATGGCTCCACAAATTAAACACTAAAGTTGCACATTATTTGGATGGAAACAGATAACTAGCATTCTAGATGAAAATCAAACATTATGGTTTTCAAAAACATTGATCCTTTCTGAGTATTTTTTCCCATGCAAAAACCGTTGTGTTTCTTATTTTAATTCCAAGTGGGAAACAACCTTGAAAATTATCAATTATATTCACAAAAGCTGCAAAGACACGAGTGAAAGTTCAAAAAACCAGTTTCACCTGAACATTTAGGAATGTCCCAAACTGCGATAGAAGTTGGTGTGCATCGAGGATCACAAATTGCTCGATTATCTTCATGATGGACATTCATAGCTAGCATCCAGGAACCAACAGTTACATCCTCATTGCTAAACATTCTCAGACTGGAAACCAGTAGATAAATCTAGTAAATAAACAATTCTAGCAAAAAACGAAAAGAAATTGAAATACCAGTTAAAGACAACATGCATGACATAATTAAGGTACTAAGACATTTTCTATGCTAAATCAAGCATAAGAGTTGGTAATTACATTCATTTTAAGGTAACAAAATCGTTCTTGAGAACAAAAGGAGACAGATTAATGGAATATCAGAATATGCAATAATGCTTATTTAGAAGCTGAATAAAATGTGTGCTTATAAGCTCCATGTCCAAAATCGACATCCAATAAGGATCTGTTATACATGACATGCACGCTTACCCAAAAAGGACATACATGGTTGTCAGAATTAAATGTCCAAATGTTGTATATGCTTTATGTTAACCGCAAAGTAGAATTCTCACAAGTTGAATGGTCCCAAGACTGAGTTCCATGAATAATGTGAGATGAGTGAAATGAATATGGTAGGAATACTTCAAAATCAAGTCTGATCATGCATGGTATCCATTTACTGTCTTAGTGCCAGGCACCCCTACCCTTCCCATACCTACAACCCATAATTCACAGTTCAGATGACCCCACAAGTCCACTAGAAAGGATAGCCTTTTAGGAACAGAGGAAATATGCAAGTAAATTCACCACTGAACCATGAGTAATGGACTTACGGTTTGTTTAGTAAGACCAATTCATTTAGAAAGTAGTATCAATATTTTAAATGAGATAAAAACCGATAATAGCTACTAACCTAAATGTAAGAGTCAATATCAAAGCATAAAGACAACTAAAATCAAAGACAGTTAATGTAAATAAAGAACCTGTTGTTTCTTGTAGTTGCCAGTGATGCTACCACCTCTGCAGACAGAACATATATAGGGCCATAAGCATGCAAGAAATACTCATTTCCAATCAAATGCCCAGATTTCTCAAACCTGAAATTATTTGGTAAAGAAAAAGTCAACTAAAAGATAGCACACACACACACACACACACACACACAGAATTAGATGTTTTATCACAAAAAAATTTTGGAGAAGATCTTCATATATCTACCATTTCATTTTAGGATCAGTAATTACTGGGCCCTTCTTCATGCAGCCAATGTAGGTTCGTGGATGAGTTCTCTCTCTAGCTAGAAGAGTGGCAAGTCGATCTGATAGAGGAAGGAAATTTTATTATTGCATGACGGATGAGTTCCAATGACCAATTTATGGATTACCTAAAAGCATACCTGGGCGCAAATAAATGTCATCATCAGCTTTGACATAATAATCTGCTTCAAAAAGATCAAAGGCTGCTTTAAAAAATGCCAGCCTAAAATGCAGAGACGATAAACGTTACCAAACAAGCAATTGATCTGATAACAATAAATATATGTATGCATGCATGTATATGAGGAAGGGGGGGGGGTGATGTGCAATCTTGAGTCTCACGTTTTATATGGCAGCCTTAGGTATTCCTCTTCAACATCTATAAGCATAAAATCATTGTACTTCTCCACCTCTTTCTCAAGATCCATCATCTTCTTGGTGTCTTTTGATCGTCCGATTACAAAACGAAAAGCTAAACCAGTAGCTTGCTCCAAACTGCAAAGGTGGAGGGAAAGTGAATATACAATATTTCAAGATGAAAATTCACCATAATTGAGAATGCTGCATAAACTTGTATCCATCCAAAAGGAAAGGAAAAATGAAAAACTTGTCACTTATACAGTTCTCCAACATATCTTAATATGAAAAACTTCGTACATATATTAAACCCATCTTGATTCTAGAAAGAGTTGTGCCTTCTGAACCATACAAAGGAGAAAACTGTTATTTGAGAAAATAACAAGTAAAATCAAGTTTTCCTATATTTATCACTTCCCTATTTCATTTCAACCTCTAATGAACCAGAATCCTACATATATATAGCTTTTTTGAAGCCCTTAAGTTGGTTTCATACTTTCATTCATCAAACATCTCAAATGGGTGATTTGTTTTTGGAAGGCCCTTGGGTGATTACAAGTCCTCTATGAGCTGGAAAATACAAACCGGTGGAGTCATGGGCCAAATATTATTACAGTTATGATTTGTTGCTCATTTGGCTAGAGCATGGACAATGGCGTTTGATGTTCTGGGTCCATAGCTAACTAAGAAAAGGTGAAGTCTCCTATGGAGTTCCTGCAATCAGCAAGAAGTGGTAGATTCACCAAGGTGGGATACAGAAAGGAAATTGGCAGTCTTTTGAGCATCACCTTCCAATCCTACCTATGTTTTGTTTGATGGGAATAGAAACGAAGAGGAAACATGGACGGAATTTATAAACTTCTACTACAATGGCAGAGTGATGCAGTCCGAGGTTCTCATGACTGCGATGCAACGAGACCTAATTGCAATGAGAAGAGGAACAGTGGTGACACGATGAAAATCCAAGGCTGTGATGCGATGGGAATGAGACCACCAGTGTTTGGGGAAATCGTAACTCATCGCACCCAGCAACCCCCAGTGTACAAGTCATCGCACCTGTCCACCAACTGCCAGAGTTTGAAGTTGACTCCCAGTACTTGGTAGCAGTTGAACCGATTCACCAGCAGATATCCTGTTGAGCAGTTGCCTGATAGCCAAATTGTGTGTTAGACACCACCAACCACCAATTTCCCCCCTCTAAGCTTCTAATTTTTCTATTTATTTCAACCATCCTTTTGTTTATTATTTTGGTATATGTTTGGGCACCAAAGTTTGTAATCTTTTTCATCTCTCTTGGCATTATATAACCCAAGCTGAGTTTTGTAATAAATCATCTTTGGACATTGAATACAACTTGTGTTTTGCCTTTAAGGTGTTCCTGTTAGCTTCTTCCCTTTTTTTGTTGGACTTGTTCAAGAGCCACAAAGACCCCCCAAACCCTTACTCCCTTCTACATGAGTAGAGGTTAAGGTCATTGCCCTTTACGAGTTGCAAATCCAAGAGGTTAGTGTATTTTGTTGCTTTGATTCACCACTGTTGTAGCGCTACTTGTTGTTGTCGGTTATCTCTTGTGAGACTTACTCCTGTAAGAGACCACTGACTGCACCACGGAGGGAGGGGTGGCAGAGGGGAACCATGGCACCCCGACCCCCCATGTCTTAAAAATCCCCATTGTCTCCATGTAAATCCTACTTGTATTTTAACCCCATCTATGTTTATAAGCTTTTGTTGTTTACTAGATTTTGGCCCCCCTGAGAAAAAAAATCTTGGCTCCACCCTTGCTCTACTACTTGAAGAAAACCTATAACCCTCTACATTCAAATGATGTGCATTGCATTTCTGATCCCTGTAAAGCATAACATACTAACATAGACAAGGACCATAAATGCTGTAAGGTGATTTAAGAAAAATTTTCAGATCTAGAGTTATGGCTGAACAAAGAACAACGTTACATAATGGGCGAGTGAATACAGTAGTAGGACTAAATAGACATTTATAGAGGTAATAAGTATGGTTTTCAAATTAGATCCAACCAATTATTCTAGGAGAGACAGAGACTCAATATGTAAAATTAAATAGCTTGCAAACCTATTTTAATGATACTCAAACATGATTACCGCAACTACACACAGTGGCTTGTTGATCGTGATAATAGTTGAACATTGGCCCCAAACAAATAAAAGGCTCATACATTGAATCCGATCTCAAAAGTTTAGAACAGCAATGTTTGATTAAGATGGGGAAAAGATTACGGTACCGGAGAAGGCCGTCGGGGTCGGAAGGGAACCAAGATGAACGAAGAGCGGCGCGGCGATCGGCGGAGGAGAAGCCGGTTTGGATTCCGACGAAGCCAAGAAGCTTGGGGCGGTCGACAAGACCATCGTTGTCGCCGAGCTTGCGAGAACCGGAGGAACGGCGGAAGGCAGTTCGGAAGGTGTCTTCGGCTCGACCGCAGCGGAAGACGGGGAGTGGTTTGGAGCGAGCCAGAGCGAAGACAGAGAATAGTATTCCGCCGACGCCGATGAAGAAGCAAAAGATGGAGAAAATAATAAGTGCGAGTGGAACGCGGGATGAAGAAGGCTGGGGAGGGATAGAGATAGGATGTTTCTTCCCTTTATCGTCCTTGGAGTACACGGAGGAGGAGGAGGAGGAACGGTGGGTGAATATGGGAAGCAGACTCAGAGAACGTGGCATTTTGGGTAATAATTGGCGACGCTCCTGATTTCAGTTGCTGCAATCAAGTTTCATGGCGTTTACTGGATCTGGTAGCTAGCTGGTAGATTGTAGGTCTGATATTCTCCTCTGCTTCTCATTTTCGACTTCTACGAAGAACGAAGACTAATGACCATGGAGAGAGGAGGGTCCCCACCTCGAGGTGCGAGTGCGACCTGCGACGCCAGAGCGAAGGAATGCAGAGGAGAATTGTCGGGGTCGGGGAACCGGGAAAGGAGGACGGGAGGGAGGGAGGGAGGGAGGGAAGGAAGGAAGGAAGTGTCTCACTGTCCTTTCAACGTATGTTCTAGAATTTAGACATATATATATATATAAGTGGGCTATCCCCCTGGCGAAACCGCCCGCATACGGTCGCAGCAATTCCTTTCGGGTTTTGATCCATCTGAACAGGTTGTTAATTTCCACCGATGACGTGTCCGTGTTTCATTGGGTCAGATGCTACAGGCGGCTACAAAAAAAAAAGAGACGTGGGCCACGTGGCTACTTGAGGTAGATTTCACCGAACTTCACTTGAATATAAGTGCAGTCCAAAAATCCCTTGTTGTTAGGCATTGGCAAATATGTTTGGCGTATACAGGATGGGTGGTTGTGAAGTGGGGCCCTCATAACTTACTACGTGGCATATACACCCACAGATGATCTGATTTATTGTTGGATGGATTCAAGATTCAACATAGGACATTAGGACATGGCTTATATAAAAAGAAATCAGCACGATCTCATCCATTTATCTTGGGTAATTGATACGTTTTAGTATGTTTGATTATTGTGAGGTTCAAATAAATGTGGGGTTGTAGCCAATTTCCTGGTATCGGCTATTTATGAATACAACCATTCATTCTTCTTAACAAAGTTTCAATTTTTATAAGTGATTATCATCGGCAAATAAAATAACAACTTAACTGCCAATTGAGTTAGAGACTCAATCAGTTGCGTGTTAATCAAATCAGTTTTGCATCTTCCATTGACATGTGTTGCATGCAACTATATCAAGTATTCAAGTGCAAAGAAAAATAACTCCTAACCAACCAAATTTGCAACTTTTTCAACTTAATTAATGGGATCAATACGTTGCAATATTTTGAGGCCCCACTTGGGACGACGATGCCTGCCTTAGCCCTTAGGGAGAGCTGCGTTGATTGAGGCCCTACATGAAATTGCTCACAACAATTTCATGTTATAACCCTCTCTTTCAGAGGGTTTCCATGTGAGGCCTCCTAGCTTTAAACACCACAAGTCACTTCCCGAAAGGGCACTATTGCTTTCCAACTAGGTCTGCTATTTTCGATGGCGTTTTTGGACTTGGGCTCATAAGTTTGAACTTAACTTGTATTAAAATTGGGCTTGACTCTAACCCATACACTCGTGTAAAATATATTATGTGTAATAAATATACACATTTTTTTTTGACTGTATGATACAAGAGTTCAACTATCCTGGAGCCCAAACAAAAATCATGTTAGAGTTTTCTTACTTTTCATTGATTCGCGTTTTATTTCATATGTTCTTTCATTTTATTTTTAAGTTGGACCATAAGGCTCAGATTAGTATTGACAGCTGTAAGCCAAAAACATTGTATAGACGTCACCAAGAAAATCCGATATTTGAATTTGATTCGATACCTAACGGATATTGAAAATTGATATCCGAATTCAAATTCGATTCGATTAATTAATTATTTTAGATAATTAATAAATATTTTATTGATATAAAATACATAAATATATAAATTATTTATATAACTTAATTATTATATATAAATTATATAAAATATTTTATATAAGAATTAAATAATCGGTCGAATTCGGATATTTATCGAATCGAATCAGGTCACATCCAAATTTGAATCCGATTAACTATCTGGTAAGAATGGGATATCCAAATTTGACCGATTAGATATTCGAATTATCTGAATTCGATTCGATTATGTCGAATATCAAATTCAAAGTTGAATTTTCGAATATCATTGACACCCCTATGCACAAGTCTAAACCTACTAAAAAATTATCTACTCCCGGTGGAGTAGCATTAGGCTAAAATAGTAAATCACAACCCCTTATGTATTGACATGGAGTTCAAATCAGCCCCCCACAAGACTACGCCCCACAACACATCCCCGTTGTGTATGGGAAACATCTCCAGATGATGACATCATCATTTCTGATACTATCATTGGGAGATATTCCCAATACATGGTGGGGATGTGCTGTGGGACATTGTGGGGCACAGTCATATGGGGGGTTGATTTGATCTCATTGACATGGCCTCGCCTTGAATTTGATGAAATGACATAAAGTGGGGCCACAACAATGCGTGGAAGGCCCTTATTTCATAGCTTTGCCTAGTGCAGCTCCAAAGTGGAGTAGTTGATTTTTCCTTTAGGCTCCGTTTGGTTTGTGGGAAGATTTGTGTGGGATGAGAAAGTGTAAAAATTTACACTTCCATTGTTTGGTTTTATATATGAGAAAATAATGAGAAAAGCACTGTTCGTCATATCCTACCTTCGGATAGTTTGGAAGGGGACTGATTGTTCATCATCTCCTACCTTCGGACTAATAGGTAGCAGTAGACTGAACCCCCATCTCTCTCCATTTCTAAATCTTACTCGCATATTCCTTTCCTTCTCTCTCCATCATTTTCTCCTTTCATTAGTCCTTTGTCGAACGTCTCTGTCAGCAGCGAGGGAAGAAATATACTAGAGTACCATAGCTGTTGGTGAAACAACGAGAGAGAGGCTTGAACTAGCTGCAACAATTCGTTAGTTCTCTATCGAACGTCTTTGCCGCTACAACTAGCTGCAATAGCGAGAGAGAGGCTTGAAGTGCGGTCTGGGAAATCCGAGCTCACCACCCTCCGTTGGACTCTATGTTTGTTGCCAGGTTGAAGACAATCCCTCTTTCTCTCTCTAATCGTCTCTTCTCTTGCCTGAACTAAGAGACCCTAGCCTCTACCTAAGAGTCTTTCTCTGCTCCCAGCACAACCTTTCAAAGGGAAACCACCGGAGCCCTCCCCTTCTTATGCTCTCTCTCTAGACTTTCTCCCTTTCTATCTCAATCTCTTTCTCTCTCTCTCTCAGACTTTCTCCCTCTCTTTCTCAGTTCTCTCTCCTCAATTTGATGGTAACAATGCTTTCTCAACTTTTTCCACCGGGGTCGCATGGTTTTGGTGCGACCCCAAATTCACAATTTTGGGATCTGACATCCCACATTTTTCTCATCCCATCCCTCTATTTCCCTCAAAACAAATGAGAGAAAAAGAAATATTTTTGAAATATTCTTTTTTTCTCATTCCCATCCCACAAACCAAACGAAGCATTAGAAACCCAACCTAAGATTTATTGGTATTGCCTGAGCTGGACTTAAAAAGTTGGGTTGGGCCCTAGCCCACTTGTATATTTTAGGCTTGGGGTTAAGTTGGTCGTAAACCTACACCACCTGCCCAAGTTGTACAATCTGACTCTACACTTGATGGATCTATTAGTTCAAGCTTAAATTTGTAGCTTGTACAACTACAAAGAGTGAAGACTATCCACCTAGTGTAGTCATTTTAAAGCTTATCATTAAAGATATTCCTTAATGCCTTCCTCATCTTTTCTCAATGATGGGAGCACCGAGCACCTAAATGCTGAAGCCGGATTTCCTGCTCACCTCTTCCTCCTCTCCTCTCTACTAACCCACTTAAATCAGGCCACTTGTCCCTATCCATATTTCAATACATTTAACCTGTCCAACCTCCCAACAAAGGTCCAACAGAGGTTAACCCTCCATTAATTATTATTATTATTTTTAAATTAAATTATTTTTAATGCTTTAATCTTTTGGGAAAATTGATTCCTACTTTTTAGTTACCCACGACACAAGACATTCTTCTTCCTCATTGGAAACCGGTATACCAGATCCGGCGAATAAAGCTTAACAGGGGCCCCATTGTGAAAACAATCACCATCTATAGAGTTGTTGACTCTGTTGTCGTGAATATAATTGCTGCTATAAAGTTGTTGGCTCTATTGCCGTGAAAATTTCCGTTGTGGAAACCGAGCTCCATTCCATTGTGAAAATAGTCGCTGTATCCAGAGATGTTGACTCTGTTGCCGTGAAAACAAAGCCTCTACCCCATCTTGAAAACAATCACCATGTACAGAATTATTGACTCTATGGCCTTGAAAACATCCATCATGATAACAGGGGCTCTGCCTCATTGTGAAAACAGTCTCTATGTATAGAGCTCTATTGCCATGAAAATGGCCACTGCGAAAACAATCACCGTATGCAGAGTTGCAGATCCACAATGGCAATTTTCATAGCAATAGAGCCAACAACTCTATACACAACAAGTGTATTCACGACAACATAGTCAACGGCTCTATACATGGTTATTGTTTTCACAATGGAAAGAACGTCATTTCTGCCTCTCATCTCTAGTTGGGGTTAATTAATTGTAGATCGTAATAGCCAACTGTTAATGTCATGGAAAGCAGAGAAAAAGAAAAATCTTTTCTTTTGAAACTGGCAGCCACGAGGAAGCAATGCAAACTCTAGTTCTCTCTTGCAAACTGCAAATTGCAATGTCCTATAAATAAGTCAAAGTTTTCTTCTGTGAATTCTTCTTATTAATCATTTTTCAATGGAAATTGGCAAACTGCAATGCGGGAAGCATAAAAAATTTCACTCTTTTTCATATATGATAGTATCGATTATTGATAGAAGAAATCAAATGTGAGAATTAGGAACTTTGTTGTTGTTTGTTTGTGGCATGCTCTGCCGGATAAGTGCTAATCATTGGAAATGAGAGGGATTTTATTTATGGACTTAAACGTGTGGTCCATCCCACCAGGTGGCTCCGCCGTATAATGAAGCCGTATAATTAAAGGAGGGTTAACCTCTGTTGGCCCTTTGTTGGGAGATTGAACATGTTAAATGTATTGAGAGATGGATAGGGACAGGTGGCTTGATTTAAGTGGGTTAGTAGAGAGGAGAGGAGGAAGAGGTGAGTAGGAAATCCAGCTTCCTAACGGGTGTTTCTTAGTTGTCACTAACAAAGGCCTGAGGTAGTTCTAGCATGAGTTCACTTTTGCCTGTTTGTGATGCCAACAGATGAGATAATTCCACAACAAAGGAAAGTCTATATTAGATTAAGAGGGAAACTTAACCATTAATAAGAAACAGAGAGAGTACTCCAACTTTGAGAGAAACATTTTGGCATATACTTTTATTTCTTGTTCATGGTTAAGGGGCTGTTTGATACAGCTGAAATAATGGCTTATTTTTTACTTTTTCTGAATAAGCCATTAAGGAGGTTGTAAAGGCAAATTAGGTTATATCACCCTTTTATCCAATAAAAACACAAAATATATAATAAGCTGCATCAACTATTATCAAACATCTCCTTGACATTCATTTTAAAAGCCTGCAAAAGCTGACTGAACTACAAGGTTTCCACAGCTTATAAGTCTAGCAGGAAGATCGAAGAGCAAGAAACTCGAATGATGAGAGACAATCATCGGCAGGGTGCTTGGATCGATTTAAGCTAATTGTGATGTCAGTTTTGATCCAACGTCTTTGAAGTTTGAAGGAATGAATTTCGTTGTACCAAAAAAAAAGTGTATCATTATAGGATTTTTTTTTTCTCTACCATGAACCGACAATGGAACCATTTCATCCCTGTTGTCCCCAATTGGCCTCCCAAATTGAAAAGAATACAATGAATTATAAATGTCCACGCCCTTGTCATCTTTTGTTGATTTCTTCCTTTTGATTCTAAGAGAGAGATCAAGCCCAGATAGCTAGAGATGACATCAATCCAGCACCAAGGAAGAGGGTCAAGTAGGAGATGACTTGGAGACGTACGTTGCACCTCATCCTCTTGCTAAGGAAATCAGCGGCAATGAGGTCCACCAAGGCCATGTACACCAGGATACCCGCGGAAACCGAATCCAGAATGCCCTCGATGGCCAGCGCCCTCGGGCTGTTGGGGTTGTAGAAGGACGCCACCCCTGTCCCTATGCCGATCCCCACCGGTGTCGTTATCGCGAAGAAACAAGCCATCATCATTGCCGACGCCCATTTAAACCGTGCTTGCGATATGCACCCTCCAAGTGCGAACCCTTCGAAGAATTGATGGAAGGCCAGCGCCGCGATCAAGGGCCTTACGGTGCACGGGCTCTGCGACACTCCCAGTGACAGCCCTATCATCACCGAGTGCGATACAATTCCAAGCTCCAATATCTGCATCCATTCAAATTACAAAGCTTTTAGCCACTGTTTGGATTTTGGAGCAAGGTTTTAAAAATCGACTTAGAAATGGAACCGCTGTGGCCACCGGTTTTTGGGTCAGTGGTTCGACCATCTGGGTCCAACTGTTTGAATTGTTTACATTATTAGAGCAAATGTTGGTACTTAGTCTTTTAGACTTTTAGGTTTTTATGAGAAAAAGAGAAGCTGCAGTTATCGGGAAAAAAAAAAGGAAGGATGGAGGGAGGGAGAAGGGAGGAGGATGGAAGAAAGAAGATGAGGAGGAGGATTCAACCTTCACCGCGATGATGATGGTGACGGCGGCAACAATAGAAATGCAGATCTCATATTTGAGATCTGATTTCTCTCCAGTCTCTAATCCCTGCTATGTTCTTCTTCTCTCTGTTGTATTTAGGATCGCTGTACCCATGAACCGCTGTCTGGGTTGAACAAATTGATGGTTCAACTGCCCGATCAGTGGTAACCGGTTGCCTAGACGATTTCTGGGCCAAACAGTTTGACTGTTCGGGTCAATGACGATTCAAAAAACATTGGTTTGGAACCGATGCCCTTTATTTAAAAAAGGGTGTCACATTAATGAATGACTTACCAAGATAAGTGAAATTATTCGAACAAATGTTTCTTGAGAAATGCTTATCAGAATAAGAACATTTACCACTAAATGTGTATAATGACTGATTTATCAAAAAAGTAACATTATTGAAGGAACAATACAGTATGGCCAAATAATTTATCCAAACTTAAGGAAAGTATCCGAGATCACAATTGCACCCTAGGAGAGCCCCATAGCACATTGCAACTATGCATTTTTTTTGTAAAGCTCACAAATATGTATTGAAAATATCTTGACAAGTACAAGAGATATTCCCAATGCACAGTGAGATGTGCATGTGAGGCACACATGTGAACTCGAAAATATTAGTTCCCTAAACAAATGACACACTTTAAAATCATTCTTTTCTATGGGATCAATTAATACCAATAAAATGAATATGGGTTTATTTCTTTTCCATAGGACCTACTAACTTAGAAAACAAATGAACCCTATAGACACTTTGGGAATTGGAAAAGGTGTGGTTTGAAAAAAATATCATTTTTGGTGTTATTTATTTTTTCACTATTGATAGCACCAAGGTTCAAGTATCGATACGTATTAGCCCATATCGATCGATATGTATCATTCCAGGACCCTTTCGATACGCCCCTATAGTGGATGTATCGGGGGTCTGACCGGTTCATGAGGTGGAGGAGACCTAAACCGCCCCTGAACTGGTTTCAAAAAAAAAAAAAGAACTAAAAAAACAGTATTGATTCGCCCGATATGCCCATACCGGCGTATCGATATTTTGAACCTTGGATAGCACTAGTGATGTAGAGTTGAAAAACACCCATGCAGCAGCAACCATAATGGTCCCAAACAAAACAAAAACAAAAAAAAAAAGAAAAAGAAAAAGAAAAAAAACATTTCCTTAAAGCTAGGGTAAGAAAAGGAAATGATAGAAAAACCTTTGTAAAGACTTCCTTACCTTTTCCTATTTTTTCCTTGAACCAAACACAGCCTAAAAGTAAATAGTATATCAATGCAACACTATTTTCTCAAAAAAAGACACCTCTCAAACGACATTAGTTCCAAACATGGCATTAGTCAACAATCACCAATCAAATTCCATGTTCAAAGCGATAAAATATTGGCTTTCCATGTCCGACAGTCGATGCTACAACAGGGTTCTCCCTATGTGACACGTTAGTTAGTTCATAAATTAAACTGCCACGCAGGCGTGCAGAGAGAGCCCTATTGACAGCCAAAATTTTCTCCGAATGAGCTCCTTCAGGCTATGTTTGGTTTGAAGGAAAAAATAGGGAAAGGAAGAGAAAGATAAGGAAATGTTTATAGGTTTCCTATTTTTCCCTTTCTTTCTCTACCTTTTCCTTCAAATCAAACATAACCTCAAAGTTCAAACACAAACAGAAACAACATACAAGAAAAAAGTGATTAACTCATAACGTGCAAAAAACCAAATGGAATTTACCTGCGAGACGACAACGTGCCGAACACCACTCTCGCTCTCCTCGTCGCTGTCACCGATCCCATGCAAATGTCCGTGTGAGAGCTCAGCCACGTGTCCATCGCAAGCCTGCTGCCCGTGCGGATGGCTGTGCCTATGGTGCGCCGCGTGCGCGTGCATCCCCACAATGTGCATCCCTCCCCCTTCCTCTTCCCCGAACACCTTCCCGTTAAGATCCCTCTCTGCTATCCTTGCAACTGGAACTATTACCGAATTCAAAGCCGTTTCCAACGACCCCTCCCCGTCGACCTCAGCAACAGCTCCTTTGTTCTCCTGTTTCCGCTCGTAGAATTGAGTTCCCACGAAATCCATCACAAGGGTTAAGAGGGAAGCCATCATGGCGATGAATCCGGAGAAGGGAAACTTCGACCATGGCGTCTCAGGCAGGCATGGGTCGGTAAGCGCAGATGCCCCATCCGGGAGCATGTGAACGAAACCAGTTGCTAATATCACGCCTGCAGCGAAGGCCTTAGCGGCAACGAACAGATTCCCGTCCGTGCGTAAAAAACGTCGCTTCTTTCCGAGCAGGGGAATGGCCACGCCAGCTACTCCGGCGATGAGAATTGTAGCAATTGCGATCATCTTTAGAATCAGCGCAGCGGATTCGTCCCGGCAATCCTCGGATTGGGTTGTGTTAGGGCAAGTAGTCGTGGCCATGGATTCTGATACCACCTGCAAGAGATTATCTTTTCTCCACCAGAGAAGCATAAACACAAATTTGAAAACATTAGAAGAATGACGCCAAGAACAAAAATCTTATCTTTTTGACAAAAAAGCGAAATAAAATAAAAGAAGGTTTTCTTCGTATGTAAATATAAATACCTGAGAAATTCTGAACTTTTCCTCTGAGATATTTGAGATAGAATAGCGGCTCGAGTTCCTGCTACAGAATGGAAATTAAATTCAGAAAAGAAAATTAAAGAAAAAATGAAGAGGGAACTGAGAAAACTAAAATTTAATAGTCTGATTACTGTGAATTGTGAACTAAATCTGGAAAACCTAACCTCGGTGAATGACATGGAAGCGGGTGGACTGAGACGGATCTAGAATATAAGGAGGGGAGGAGGAGATGAGGGCGCTGGTGGCATAAGACGGTTATCCGGCGTAAAGTGTGTGAAGATGCAGAGAGAGAGAGAGGGAATAGGGGTTGCGGGGGTTCGAATGGAAAGAAAGAGAGGTGTAGTAAATGACGACATTTTTGAGAAATCTAAGGGTTTGGACTGCCGCTTGCCCGCTTCGAGTTTCAGTTGCGACTTTCTGCGAGCAGATGAGGGCGCGAGTGTCGACACTCCTGCTGTTATTCTTTGCTACCTGGGTTCTCTTTGGTAAGAGCGTAAATGCTGGATCCAAGCGAATTTGCTCCCCGAGTCAGTTTTACAATGTATTTTGTAAGAATACATTTTTGTACCAAAAATGACAGTAAATGTGTTTTTTTAGACATGTTTGCAGTCAAAATAGGGGCAAACTTTGCTTAAAAAAATGGATGTAAATTTTACACTTAAAAAGTTAGTCGGTGTAAAAAAGTTAGATTCTAATTTTTGAATTTGTATTTGTTTCCATTACAATCAAATGTAAATTTATTAATGCAAAACCAATCAAACTTTGCATTTTTATGAACTGTAGGTATTTATATTCACACTAAATATACTCACATTTGCATTTTCATCAAATGCATGAGAGTGCAAATCGGCTGAA
This sequence comes from Nelumbo nucifera, assembly GCF_000365185.1. Next base: position 4,960,849 of record NW_010729102.1, on the reverse strand, counting down.
TATAAACCCAAGTAACTTTTGCTTCATATTTGCCTGTGTCTTATTTGTTTGCGGGAAGTTAAAAAGCGGATGTTATTAATTTGCACTGCTAGTGAATGGAAATGAGACAAGAAGTACAAATACAAATACAGATTAGTACAAATACAAATAGCAGGGTGTAAAATCTTATATTTTGCATTATACTGTATATAATTTATTTGTGTTCTTTCCAAATTTAGCCTATTACTTTGTACATATTTGTATTTATACTCTTTCCCTTATTTAATGTAATTTTATTTCTACCTTCTCAATTTATAATTTTTGTTGGAGTCATTTTTATGCCTACTCGGCGAATTTTTATGATATTACCGCATCACTCAATTATTTGAATCGTATGAAAAATCTAGGGGATGTTTGGAACCGTGGCCGTTTTTTAAAAAATGGTGTCACATCGGATCTATATAAGCGTTTTAACAAACGCCCATGTATCTCATTATTTGGTTCAGCCGATTATTAAAAAATCGGGTATGCCTCGAAAATCAGGACCCCACCGATGCATGAAACATCAAATTTAGCATTTCATGCATAGGTGAACCGTTTCCCCCAATGGTTGACTGATGTGTATCTTATGTGGTGCTTACCTGTCAGCACATATATGAAAAACGGTGATGAAAATCACCTTATCAAACAGCATAGTGTTGCTCACTGTTTACATGGCATAATTGTTTTTTTTTTTTTTGTGAAAAACAGGTCTTGCAAGTATAGGCATTTTTTTTTTAAAATCGGTCCCAAAAAGTATCCATGCTTCCAAACACCATGCTAATTTCATGGTAAGATTGATCCCTCAAAACCAATTGAAGAATCGATTTTTCTTAGGGGATGCAAGTTGGGCGGACTAGGCCAGAAGGTAAAATGGTAAATCCAACCCCGAATTCCAGACCTGGGCTTTGGGTTGGTCAATCGGGCTTAGGTGGGCCTATTAGGTCAAGCAAGTGAGATCCAACGCCAACACCAGATCACTAATCCATATGATAATCAAATATGGGTGGACGGATCTTTTGAGTTTTTGACTCACAATCAAGCTGAGCTGCTATAAGAATAATGTTCATGAACTCTAACATTTCAATCTTTTATGCAGCTGGAGCCTAGAGTTCAATGTAGGGTGTCTGACATAATGGATTAAGAGTGGCGGGCAGTTCTAACAGCTTTGGAGTTGGTGAATAGTGATGGATAAAAATATGAAAGAAGTTATGCTATTTTCTGATGCAGCACCGGTTGTGATGATGCGCGATTTGTATTCTCCTAGTTGGAAGGCAATTTGAACGTCAGACTAATACTTGGCTAGTCTTTTGATGCTTAAGTTAAAGAAGAGTATTATAGCGAACTGGTTTGTTTATAAGTATGAAAGTATGAGAGCTAAATTGCGTGTACCTCATGAGGTTGGAGTTGATGCCCTTATATAGGCGAATTATCGTAAGCCTCATGAAACATATTTGAGACCCCTGACCCACGTAATCAAGAGTCCGTCTGATCTAGGTGAGATAAGGATAAGGCTTACTGACGTGTGGTGTGATTTTGGAGAGATCGGAGATGACTGGCTAACTTCTAGAAGAGGGCTACGTGGCACCTAGCAAGTCGGGACACTACAAGCTGTTCGGGCCTCGGTCTTAGTCGATGTGTTTGAAGTGCTCAAACTAACCTAGCCTGCTGAGGTATTCAGAAATACTGAATTGTCATCAAATCATCAGATCGTTCTATGTATCCGCGTATTGACGAGTAGGGCCAAATTATTCCTCATCGTGTTGCATAAAATGATATCTAGAGTTCACTCAGTAGAATAATATATTGTGGTTTATGCAAATAGACCAAAAGACATATAGCTCATAATCTAGCTTACGGGGCTTGCAAAAATGTTAGATATATTTTTTGATTTGCCATTTGAAGGTGTTCCTCTGAACACTTTTTTTTTTTTTGAATTTAATGAATTAGTGAAGATTTTTCCTTTTTCCGAAAAAAAGTCAAATATATTGTACAAACCTCTTTTTTTATTTTGAGGGAGGGGGGGGGGTGATTGAAGTTGTATGAACCTATAGGGCTAGGCCTGGGCCCAGTCCAAAACATAAGAGCCTGGGAACTTAAAACCTAAGCCAGTCCATGCAAAATTGCAAGTTGGATCAATTCAGGTTTGGGTTGGGCCGTTCAAGTTGCATCGGGTGTGTGGTTGGAGGAATTCATTCATCAAAATCATTTTCTTAAGAATCAATGATATGGTGATCTTTTTAGGTTTGTATAGGTTTGAGAAACATATTTGGTAAGAGTGTTGATATGGTGATCTTTATAGGTTTGTATAGGTTTTTCTACTTATCTCTGTATTTTCTTTCAAACCAAACAGTCTTAGGAAAGAAATATACAGTTTTAGGTTTCCATCCAATGATCTTTATCTTTCTAGAAATGGTGGAATTGGGTACCTAACTTGAAGAAAGTACACAGATTGGGCCGGGCTCATTCAATCATCATTAATCTCACTCTTTAATCCCACCTTCTTCTTTACTCACCATTCTATCAAACACCTTTTTCTTTTATATTTTATGTACCACACCACCATCCGCATCACTTCCATTAATCCCTTCCCTCTATCAAAAAGAAAGACAAATAAAAAAGGCCTGTGATGAACACTATGAGATTTGTTAGATCTTTTTTTCGGATGGCCTGGAATAGTTGAAATCAACGTTTTAAAAAATGACCCAAAAATAGAATCATTCTTGCTACTGATTTTTGAATTAATGGTTTAACTGTCTGGTTTGAATGGATGGCTCGTTTCTGACAATAAAATAAAAAAATAATTAAAAAAATAAAAAACAGTAAAAAACCGTTGAACGGGTTGATGGTTCGATCACCCGGGTCAATGATTTATTGACTTTTTTAACGATTTTTTATCAGATTCCAGGTTTTGAATAAAACAGAACTGGTTGCTTGAACGGTTCCCAAGCTGAACAATCTAACTGTTTGGGGGTCAACGGCGGTTCGAAAATGTTGGTTGAAATATTTATATATCACTTGCATGGTTAAGGTCAATTTAGTTATCTTAGAAGACCATTTTGATGCGCTAGATCTTTGGATTGATTGATTCGGTACATTGTTTCAATGCCCTAGATTTTTGTTTTTTTAGAGATTCACTGCACCATTGACTCAAAAACTAGGGCTGCAACTTGTAGACAATTCCCCACCTGCTGTAATTAACACCATCAGCAGGTGGGGAAAGCCCTAAAAGGAATTGTATGAAAGTTCTTAAGAACCTTCCCCTTTCTGCTTTTGTCTTACTGTCTATCAAAACTTATTTACTCACAAGCAAATAAAAAATGTAATTAAACAGGAATCATCAGAACAAGACATGATAAATAAATAATATAAAATGATCAGTAGTCAAAATAAGAGAAACAACACATGATAGTTATTATTGACAGTTATTGGTAATTGAAGACATGAATAGTGGAAAAATTAGAAAGAACATGATGAAAAATAAAGTCATTTTAAAGAACGTAAGAATAGCTCCAATACATAATAAAATGACTCTGTATCTCCTGCCTACACCTACCCACATTATATCATCCTTCATGAACTGGGAACATTTTCCCCTGCATAATACTATGCAGAGGATGAGATGTTCTCTATCTGTGGCTAAGATAAACGTGGGCAAGGTTCTTGTGGGCAAGAGATTGGGGCTTTAATAAAATGAGAAAAAATAGCACATGTAAGAAGTGATTTATTGCATGTTGTAAGTGATAGAAGACCAAAAAGATATGGATCCAAGAATTAAAAAAATGATTTAAAAGCTCATCGTAGAGGACAAACAGAAAAGAGAAATAAGATTCATGTGACCAACCCTATATAGTTGAGATATAATAATGATGAATTCAGTTATTGGTAATTGAAGAAATACAATTCATGTAATTGTCGCTGATTAAATTTCTGCTTCTCAAGTGAAAGGAGTGTGTGATTGTAGGGGTGTAAATGGATTGAATTCTAATCGGATAATATCCGGATTCGATTAATTCGATATCTAATGGATATTAAAAATTAATATCCAAATTCGAATCCGATTAAATATTCGAATATTCGATTCAATTTGAATTCAATTAATTAATTATTTTAGATAATTAATAAATTTATAAAATAAATATTTTATTGATATAAAATATATAAAATATTATATATATATATAAATTAAATAATCGATCGAATTCAATTTTTATCAAATTAAATCAGATAATATCTAAATTTGACCAATTAAATATTTGAATTATCCCAATTCAATTCGATTTTATCAAATATCGAATTCGCAATCGAATTTTCGAATACCATGATTCATGATTCTAGCTAGGCAAATTAAGTTATCAAGGACAGATGGTCTGGCAAGGGTACGTGGTCGTGCCCTGCAAATTATGTGTCAATCACCCCTTTCATTCCTGTAGGTGCTTTAATTCATTACTCTATCATCAACCAAAGTTGCACACGCAACCTAGCTCTATGCTGGTGGCTTCCCTAGCTCGTAATATAATCAAGGGATTCAAGGCATTGCATATTGAGTCAGAATAATTTCTATTCGATTCCACCAATCACATTTTAAAGAATGTTCTGTTTTATATCTAATCAATTACAAAAATCATATGTCAGATGATGGGTTTTCATCAATAATTCTGATAGTGATGGATCTGTATTTGATCCATATCTTCATATCTTTATTCATTTGTCAAATTCAAATTCAAATTCAAATTCAAGTTCAATTTAATCTAATTAAGGTGATTCAAAGTGATTTGTTTAAATTGGATAAAACTAGTGGATCCACACAAATCCGATCTGATCAATGTAATAATCCTTATATATTTACATTTATGTTAATATCTACAGATTAAAATATATATGTATCTACCAGCAAAATTATATGGAATGCCATATGTTTACCAACTTTGATGAATGGTAACAAGCAGGTATGAGTTCAGGTATAGATGAGGGGGGATGGGCAGGTATTATTAAAAATTGTTCTAAAATGTTTTGCTTGCCTATATTCATTTTTATAATTCTAATAATGATTATTGAATGTACGACTTCTCTTGATGGTATCTTATTTGCAAAATCTTTATAAGTTTAATTTTCATATCCTAGAATTTTGGTATTGAATGAAAAGGATAAATAAAGAATTTGAGAATGTTGAAGATTAATTAGTTTTATGATATTTTTCTGAGTAGATGTTTTATGTTACTTGTTAAATAGGAGGTGGGGACCACAGTAGTTATGTGAGTCTAAATTTTATTATATTTTTGAGTGTTATATATGTTGTTTTATGTTTTGCCGCTCCATAAGGGCATAGTTGTCTTTGTACTGTTCTATTATTTTAGTATAAATAATAAGTGAAGGGGGCAGGCAGATTAATTGCTCTCTTTTCTTTTCAACTTCTATTATTCTCTTCTTCTCTTCTCATTCTCTCTTCAAGAAACTACTTTTCCTTTATATTTTTTAATTCAGCAGATTTCTACTTGGTATCAGAGCATTGGCTAGGGTTTCTTAAAGCATTTTCATGCAGCCCTAGATCATCCGATTGCATGAAGTAGTAAAGGACTGATCGATCTGCTATAGATTGCCTAGTTCTTGGAGTTTTTGGTGAGATCTAGACATCAGGAAGGTGATCTATTGTTCGACATCAAAATCAGGAAGAACTGGAGTACGGGGAAGAGTCCCAGAAAAGTTGGACTCTTTGTTTTTTATATGATCTTGGGCGCCCAGGTATTGTTAGTTTTCTTTTGATTTTCTGAAGATGGCGGTTTGGTTTCTGGAATTTTCTGGGCCTCCCAAAGTGATCGATTCACTTTTCTCTCTATTGGGAGGAGTGGAGAGGAGAGAAATTTTCCTCCAATTAGGGTTTTCTTCTTCCAGAAGGGTTGGTTTCTGTGTGTGTGATATTAAATTATTTTTGAAGGTCTCCAATCTATTTTTTTCTTACTGTTGAACTGTTTGAAGTAAGATGGAGAGTTGGAATACCGAGATGAAATCTATCAGTGCTGTGGGAGTGGGTGTTGGAGGTAGTAGTGATATTTTTGGGTCTGGGATCATTACTACAATAAAACTTGATGGTTCAAGTTATTTGGAATGGGCACAATCAGTTAAGATGGCTATTGGTGCCCGTGGAAAATTAGGGTATCTAACTGAGGAGGAGAAGAAACTTGATACAGACTCTTCCCGATGGGTGCAGGAAAATTACATGGTAATTGATGGAGGGTGATTTGACCCGACCTCCTAACTAAGGGACACGTGGATATGACTCGACGTAAGTGACAACTCAGCATGACAGCCTGGCCACAACTCGGCGTAATGAGCTCACTAAAACTCTAGCAGAACAGCTCGCCACAAGACAGCTCGCTACATCGCGCTACAGAACGACTTGTTGCAAGGCAGCTCGCTACAAAGGAGCTCGCTATTGAGTAACCCGGAGCCTTCGGGAAAATTCTTATCCGATAAGACCGTGCTTGTCAGACTGCTCCCACGTCTCTTGTTCGATGGCGCAGCACCTGCCAGTCTAGAGGATTGCGCCCACGTCTCACGTCAGGCGGCATCGTGCACGCCAGCTCTGCATAACGTCTCTCAAGTGACAGGACCGTACCCTGCGATGGATACCTGCGCCAATCAAATCAGCAAGACGAATAACGGCTGTAGCAGAGAATCAAAGGCGGTTACACCCGATTTGGCAGTGCATTAATATATAAGAGCTCCGACCCCCAAGGAAAAAGGTAATTGAATTTTTGGTAATCGAGTAGTGCGCATCTCCACTCTTAGCTCGTCATTACTCTCTAAACTTTTCACCGAGTTCTAACTTAAGCATCGGAGTGTTCCCGCCGGGAGAGTTCCTCGGGAATCCTTCACCTTCTCCTTCTCAGGTGTTGTCCATTGCTAGCTAAGAGCGAGGCCCCTGCCAGCTAGGAGTGACCAGATCGCGCTACATCAGTAATGTCCTGGCTGTGTAATTCTATGTTGCTTCAAACTGCAAAAAATTTCCTATGGGCTAATATTGCTAAGGAGATTTGGGATGGAGTGACTGAAACCTACTCTCARAAGCAAAATGAAGCCAGAGCCTATTAATTAAGAAATCGGGTGATAAGTATGAAACATGGAGAAAAATCTCTTGCTGTGTATTTCTCCATGCTGAAATCCCTATGGAAGGAAATAAATCACTTAGAAACTGTGGTATGGGAAAGTGTAAATGATGCAACAACTTATCACAGTCTGGTAGAGAGAAATAGGGTTTTTGAGTTCTTGGCAAGGTTGAACCCTGAATTTGGCATTGCTAGGCTGCACATTCTTTCTAGGGAGGGTGTGACACTCTCTCAGGCCTATGCTTTTGTCTCTAGAGAGGAGAGTAGGAGGAATGTAATGCTAAGACAGCCTGGGATTGACTAGTCAGCTATGGTTGGTACAACAAAACCTAAGCCGAATGGAGASAGGGGKAGTAMTGAGACTAGAAGGGAAGATAAGAAGGACTTGGTGTGTGATTATTGCAAGAAGCCTACGCATAACAGGGACATTTGTTGGAAGCTTCATCCAAATCTTATGCCTGCTCGGATAAGAAACAAGAAGGTAAATGCAAATGTACCACTGCAGGAGACACTTAAGCCCATTTCTCCCAAACTGATTGGGAATCCATTGCAGTAGCAGCAGTGAGAACAAATATGGAGAGGTTTAGACAGCTTATGAGTAAGAAAGGTTCACCCAACTCTAGCCATCTAGATGGACAACAGAATGTAGGAGCCAACTACACCACTTCTTTTGCACATACAGGTAGTTCATATGCAACTGCAAATCTTGCATCCACTTCAAGTAAAGAGGGACCTCCCTGGATTATAGACTTAGGAGCATCTGAGCATATGATTAATACCCCTACCATTTTCAGTTCCTATTAGTTGTGCTTTGGTCTCTACAACAGATGGTTCACATATGCCCATTGCTGGGAAGGGGACAGTTAGAGTGACCAATGATATAACTCTGTCTTCTGTTTTACATGTCCCTAGACTTCATACCAACCTACTGTCTGTTAGTTCTTTGACAAAAATTTTTGAATTGTTTTGTGACCTTTCTTCTTGGTAATTGTGTTTTGTAGGATCTGGAGTCAAAGAAGATGATTGGGAGTGGTCGTGAGGTGAATGGAGTCTACTTTCTGGATGAGATCCCAAGACATCAGGGCCATCATGTTAGCAACAACAGTAGTAGTGGGTCAAAGTCAGTGAACCAGGTTATGCTTTGGCACAATCTCTTGGGGCATCTTTCTTTTAGTTCTTGGAAATGTCTTTTTTCGAAGTTGTTTGAGTCTGTTCAATTATCTACTTTGGAGTGTGAGAGTTGTCAGTTAGGAAAGCATTGTAGATAGTCTTTTAAACCAACTAATAAAAGAAGTACTTCTGCTTTTAATATTGTTCACACTGATGTATGGGGGCCATATCAAATCCCTTCCATGGAAGGATTTGGTTACTTTCTCTTGTTTGTGGATGATTATACACGATATTCTTAGATATATTTGATGAGATCACGTGATGAGATTCCTAACTTATTACGACAGTTCCACCAGATGGTTCTCACACAATTTGGAGTGAGATCTAAGTCTTTTAGATTAGATAATGCTAGAGAGTACTTTGAGAAGGACATGACCACGTATCTCTTAGAACATGGTGTATTTCATTAGAGCATTTGTGCATATACACCGCAACAGACACTTTGTAGAGGTGGCAAGGAGTCTTATGGTGTGTGCTTCAGTTCCTGTGCAGTTTTAGGGAGATGCAGTTGTTACAGCCGTGCATTTGATTAACCGTGTTCATTCACGGACTTTGAGGTTTAAGGTGCCATTTAGCTTTTTTTTTCCAGATGGAGAGATATTTCATATACCTCTGATGGTTTTTGTTTGTGTTTCTTTTGTTCACATTCTTGGCCCTCATCGCAAGAAATTGGATCCTAAGGCCAAGAAATGTGTTTTTCTTGGGTATGCTCAGAACCAAAAGGGGTATTGCTGTTATGACCCAGTGTCGAGGAGCAGATTTGTCACTATCGATGTTACATTTTTTAAATCCACATTCTTCTTCTCGAGTGGTTCTCCTCAGGGTGAGAGTTTTGGGGAGAACTCGCAATCTGTTCCTCTTCCTGTTTTCTGTGATGCCTCTATCAGTTCAACTAGCATCTAGATCAGTTTAGCCAGCATCTGCACCTCCAGTTTCATTACCTGAGCCACTACGGGCAGCCTCATAGAAATATCAGTGCCGACAGGTGATGGTTGACTCCATACATCCTCAACCCACACCACTCTCTGTTGGTCCTTCTAAAACACCAAATTCAGCAGATATAGTTCTAGGTATTCCTCTTGAGGCTGAGCCTGTTATGTTTTCTAATGATAATGTTTCTATCCCTAACACCATTGTTGCAGTTGATCCCACTGACCTTGATCTTCCCATTGCATTTCGTAAAGGGAAGAGAAAGTGTAAAACCCACTATATTTCACACCATCTCCTACAGTGCCTTATCACTCTCCTACTGTGCTTTTCTTTCTTCCCTGGATTCTGTGTCTATACCCAGGAATGTTACTGAGGCTTTCTCCAAACCTGAGTGAAAAACAACAATGCAAGATGAAATGGATGCTTTGGTCAAAAACCAAACTTGGGAAATAGTTTATCTCCCCCCAGACAAGAAGACAGTTCGATGTAGATGGGTATTCACAGTGAAGTATAAGGCCGATGGCAAGATAGAGAGGTACAAGGCAAKGTTGGTAGCAAAAGGGTATACTCAGACCTATGGTGTTGATTATCTGGAAACATTTGCACCAGTAGATAAGATGAGTTCAGTTCGTATCCTTTTATCTCTAACAGCCACCTATTCATGGCCTTTGTTCCAGCTTGATGTAAAAAATGCTTTCCTTAATGGTGATTTATAGGAAGAGGTATAGATGAACATTCCAACAGGCTTTTATGAAAATGTTGTTTAAGGAAAGGTGTGCAGAATCAGAAAATCTCTGTATGGACTGAAACAGTCACGTAGGGCTTGGTTTGACAGGTTCATAGGGGCAATCATTCGTTTTGGATACACACAGACACAATTTGATCACACCCTCTTTGTGAAGAGAAGAGATGCTTTGGTGTCAATTCTGATTTTGTATGTGGATGATATAGTAGTGACAGGAAATGATCTGAAGGAGATTGATGATCTCAAAAAATCATTGCAGCAAGAATTTGAAATCAAAGATCTTGGTGAGCTGAAATACTTCTTAGGGATTGAAGTTGCAAGATCCAAGCATGGGATCTTCATTTCATAGAGAAAGTATGTACTTGACCTACTGTGAGAGACTGGGAAACTGGGGACAAACCAACAGACACTCCTATTGATCCAAACCACAGAATTAATGGTGTGGATGGTGAGTTGGTAAAGGATGTGGGGAGATATCAAATAATGGTTAGCCGATTGCTGTATTTGTATATGCCACGACCAGATATTTCTTATGTTGTTAGTGTTGTGAGTCAGTACATGCATGCACATCGGGTTCAACACTGGGAAGCTACTGAGAGAATATTTGCATATCTGAAAAAGCACCTTGGCAGAGACATTATTTTCTTAAATCATGAGAATTTGAAGCTAGAATCCTATACAGATGCAGACTGGGCATGATGCTTAGATGACAGGAGGTCTACTTCAGGAGTGTATACCTTTGTAGGTGGAAACTTGATCTCCTAAAGGAGTAAGAAGCAGACGGCTGTGGCAAGGTCAAGTGCAAAGGCTGAGTATAGATCCATGGCTCATGGTGTCTCAGAATTTCTTTGGGTTAGATATCTTTTGAGTGAGATTGGGGTGAAAGCAGAGGAACCTATGATGTTATACTATGACAATTAGGCTGCAATCAGTATTGCCCACAATCCAATTCAGCATGATAGGATAAAACACATTGAAGTTGATAGACACTTTATAAGAGAA
>NW_010729102.1:4919465-4949773 GCF_000365185.1 Nelumbo nucifera | reverse complement strand
CAAAGAACAAGTTTGAACATGATCTATGCAAGTTGGGAATGTGCGACATTTACTCCCAACTTGAGGGGGAGTGTTGAAGATTAATTAGTTTTATGATGTTTTTCTGAGTAGATGTTTTATGTTAGTTGTTAGATAGGAGGTGGGCACCACAGTAGTTATGTGAGTTGAAATTTTATTATGTTTTTGACTGTTATATATGTTGTTTTATGTTTTGCCGCCCTATAAGGGCTTTGTATTATTCTATTATTTTAGTATAAATAATAAGTGAAGGAGGCAGCCAGATTAATTGCTTTTCTTTTCTTTTCAACTTCTCTTCTTCTCTTCTTCTCCTTCTCTCTTCCTTCTCTCTTCAAGAAACTACTTTTCTTTTATATTTTTTAATTCAGCAGATTTCTAATGAGAATATGAACAATACTAGATTTGTTCACATTTATAGAAAAGGCAATAAACCGGTAGATGTTTTGACAAATTTAGCTTATGATCTTAAAGTTTGGAAAAAGCACTAATATAAATACATATAAAATACAAGGTTTTGCACTCTACATATATGTATTTATACTCCTTTCATTTAAAAGAAGGTTTATACCATTGAATTTGTATATTGGTCAAAGACGTGAATGTTTGTTGCTGCCTTATTTAAGATATGAATGAGTTTTTTTTTTTGAGGGGGGGGGGGATTTAAGGGGTGTTGACAACATAATTGTTTGTTTAACTGCCACATCAGCAAAATTATACTGTTTTTGCTATGTGGCAGTTATCTTTGTTTTAAAAGTAAGAACAACCACTTTCTAGAACGCCCCTTAGTGATCACCGGACATATTTCTTATATATTTACAAGTTGATGACATCATGCATACGTAGGTTTTCTAGTGGGAGTAAAGTATTCACATACCTTCTCATAGTTTTCTTTTTCCTTGAAATTTTAATAATTTTTTATGGCCACCCCTCGATCAAAAACAAATTTAGGGTTTAAAAAAAATGAATAAAAACAATCATCCTTCAAAACGCCCTACAGCTTATAGGTTTTTTTTTTGCTTTTTATTTTGCCTCGTGATCATTGAACTGGATTGATGACATCATGTCTAGGTTTCTAGAGGTGTAAGGTATTTATGCAACCCCTTATAGGTTTTTTTTTCCTTGAAACTTGAATAAATTTTTCGATGACTGCCCCTCTCCCTAGAATAAATTCGGATCTCCTGCCAATAAAACACCTTCCAAACCTCTATCAATATAATCTCACACCACACATTTCATATATGGTGGGTCCTACTTTTATGATGGGTTCCAGTCTCATGGTGTTAGATCAGATTGGTAAAGGGTCGAAACACGTTTTATTGACAAAACATTTCAACTCCCCTAGAATAATTTAGGGGTTTTATAAAATGAATAAAAACAAGCACCCATCAAAACTTCCTGCAACCTTATCTAAGATGTAAATGAGTTCTGAATCAATAAAGGGAATTTTTTTTTTCCCTTGGGTATGATCGTAGGACATGTTTCTTGTATATTTATGGCTCATGACATCATGTATAGGTTTTTTAAGGGGGTATGGCATTTAGGTACCCTTATAGTTTTCCTTTACTCTCTTGAAATTTTAATAAAATTTTCATTGATGGCCGCCCCTACATCTAAAACAAGTTAAAGGGATGAAGTATTAGGTGTTATATGAAGATATTCCCAATGTGTGATGGGATGGTATGTGAATAGAGTTTTTGTTGGCCAGTATTAATGATTTTATTGACGTGGCAATTGACTTGCTTTAAAAAAATTGTCCAGGATTAATGTGTTGTGAGATGATGTGTCCAGTATCCTCGAGTTCCCACAAACTCAATTGAGTAATAATAATGGCTCCCAAATAAATTTTAAATCTTAGAGCCAATGAATGATGAACATACAACGACTAACTATACACTTCGAATTGCGTTTAGCACCGCTATCCGGGATGATGGAAAGGAGTGATAGTGATATCGATCCGGTGATCCCCACCCAAACCCAAACAATGTGAATGCAGATGCACCTCAACTCAATTTTATGAATCGATGATAGACTCTCTTCCCAAAGGAGATGTTTGATTGTTTTCCCCATCAACAAATCTCTCTCCACATTAGCTTTAACATCAATGTTGACTGACTTCTTATTATCTTTAATTACAACGAGAAAGCAAATGCTGCAATCGATGATAGTGGCCCCCTTACTCGTTATATCAAAGAAGTGACGAGATCATCAGATGAGAGTGAGAGAGCCGAGCCGAATGCACTTGAAGAGAATGAATGATCCTTTTTATTCGGTTAAAAACCGAATTTAATTAATATATATTATAACCTATAATATATATATATATATATATATATGAATTTCATATTATATAATATATTAATATATAAATATATAGTATATTATACATTAAATATTAAATATTGTGTATTATATATATTACATATTACATAATGAATTTCAGTTAATTTGATTTTTTCAATTAACTGAATTTCTAATTCTGAAAATCGAAATTCCTAAAAACCGAAACCGAAATTTTCAGTTCGATATTTTGATTTTAACCGAATAATGCTCACCCCTAAGTATACATGTGGAGAAGAAAATGATGAATATATAAATTAACATTATATAATCAAATTTAGACCCAAAACTAACACAAGTATATGCTTATTGTTAATAGATGTAGCTGTGCGACTAAAGATTAATATGTTTGGATTAGTAGAATATAAGAAAGGAACAGAAAGCTGAGAAAAAAGTTTTCTGACAGATTTTGTGAAGTTTCTTCAGAACTTCCCCTCAACTTTCCATTCCTCTCTTTTATTCTATCAAATAGTTACCATTTTGATTTGATAGAATAATCCCCTTTCCCAAAGTGAACTTGCAAAAAAAGATGCTAACATTCAAACGGAATTAACAATATGGTGTATCAATCAACATCATAGACTTGTCCAACTATGAAGATCTCATAAGACAAGATCTGAATCATATCATTAGTAAGCTTCAAAATTCCATAAAAAACAAAATGTATTAAGTCATGTGATCGATATTCTCTGATTGATCATGTGCCTAGAAAATGTCCCTGGCTGTTGGTGTCATTAAGAGTCTGAATTTCCTCCCAACAAAAAAAAAAAATATATTCCAACAGATGAATCCCATTCTAATAGCGAGATGTGTGCCTTATCTTTTAGGCCTAGTTCCCCAACTCTCAAGGTTTGACGAGTTTGTGCAGCAACACTTACTATAGTTGCTTGTCTCTAGATTCTTCTTGGTCCTGTGCCCTCTTTTATTGCCAAGAATTGACCTTAGTTAAGTGGATTCGGATTCAATGTAGAAGAGTTGCTGAAAGTAAGGGTTTTCAACGTAGCACATGTTGGTAGCATTATATTTGATTTTATGAGATTGGTGGGGTCAGACGCTTATACAAAATTAAGAAATGATACGACAAAAACAAATAAATACGGAGAGAGAGGTGCAGAAAACTCTTTTGGACCAAGAACAATGGTGATTATATTATAGACTTTTCTCTCTTTTTAGGTCTGAAGCTAGCATTTTAGAATCATGCTGTCTAAAATTTAAATAAATAAATAATTAATTAATTAAATAAAATAAAATAAAAAGAATATTTTCCCTAAATAAAGGGAAACCCAGTGCATGAGGCTTGGTATGAGGAAAGGTTTATTTCCATTTGGAAGAACATTTTGACAATGACTTTGCTTAAAATTCCTAAAATAATTATTAAGATTTGGACGAGATCGGATGGCCGGACAATCAAAACTGGGAACTTATGACCAGACCCCTAAGGTTTCATTTGGCATTTCTTATTTTAAGGATTTATCTCCTTTTTGTAATTAAAAAGTCAATATTTATAAGAACATTTTAACAGTAAAAAAGAGATAGGTCCTTAAAATAAGGAACGCCATATGCCATATGCAGCCTTAATGCTCCTATAAATACTAAGTTTTTAATTGCAAAAATAAGATAAGTCCTTAAAATAATGAATACCAAATGCGACCTTAAATGATGATTTTTGGATAAATAAAATCGTTACCCGTTGAGCATTTCTGGTTTTAATCTGTTCTGAGTCTTACTTCGTTGTAAATTTTGAAAATGAAATGGAGGAAATTCTCCCCCAAAAAAGAAATATAAAATTGGATCTAAATGTAACTTTTATTTAATTTTTCAAGTATTACAACCTAACCCATTATGTCAACCCAATGCAGTTCATGAACATAAAGCCGTGCGGTAAAAGCTCAATTGGAGGGAGTTGTTTGATAGCTGCATTGATTGAGTTGATTCTAACAAGTTATTTATGATATCTACATCACAAAACATGGTTTCATGACTTCATGATTTTTTTTTTCTGGCTCACATAACACAGAAAACTATTGCAAGAAAGCCATCCCAAACAGACGCCAGCCTAATTACAATTTTTTTATACTCGTGTTCTACTGTTCTTAGGGTTACACAAGGGGTAGCCCATCTCCATACCCATAGCACTACCCAAACCCTGGTGGGAGTTGGATTTGATCTCAAGTATCTGCTATAAACAGCCGAGATCCTGCCAATCGAGGGGTTTGGATTTATTCTTTACAAAGCTCACCTTACACCAACCTTACGGAGTTATGGTATGTTTCAGCGGTACATCTGAAACATCTTCTTATGAATAAAAATTTATAATTACAGAAATGTTTTAGACAATGTTTTAAAAAATAATCTGGAAATTGAATTGTTCTAGCCATCAGTTTTCGGGTCGACGGTCTAACTGTCCGATTCGAACGTACAACCCATTCTGATAAACAAATTAAAAAAAAAATAAAAATAAAAACTAATTAAAACAGGTTAACAGTTTGACTGCCTATGTTAAAAACCGGGTTTGAGATAAAATAAAATCGGTTGCCTGAATGGTTCCTATGCCGAACGATTTGACCATCCGAATCAACGATGATTCAAAAACTTTGGTTTTAGATGCACGGCTGAAACATGCTTTGAGGTGGATGTGAAGTAAGTTCTGTGAGGAGCAAATCCGTACTCTAAGCCAACATCAAATATTTGTCATCTAGCTGGGTTTGCAAAGACTACAAATAGTTGAGTAGAATACAAATAGAAACATGTATGGTGCAAATAGGGAACCCCACTCTGTCTGTATGGAATTGGTCAGTCGACAGGTCCCGCCGCGGCCCCGCCCTTAAAAAGGCTAAAACAACAGAGAACCCCACTTTCATTGGTGAAGGAAGAAAGCATCAAAACAGCAAAAGATCAAGTTGGATGGGTCTAACAACCTTCCAGGAACCAGGTTGAGTCCGATCGATCAAACTGTTATTTTTATCAGGCACATATACGCACAGATAGCTTAATAACTCATTTTCAAAAGTATTTACAGACATAGCGCGATTACTCCTTTAATTAATACAAGTGAAGGAAGGAAGGAAGAAATGACACAGTTGGGACTTGGGAGAGAAAGTGCCGTATCATCCATTCTTCTTCAAAATTTTCCTTCCGAGACTTTTAACTATAATGGTGGGTATTAGCTCATTGAGTAGAGATGGGTTTCTTAAAATAAAAACAAAGTTCAGCTTTTTGTTTGGTTTGAAAAAACAGGCTTATGGCCTTTCTTTCTATTCGACTCAACTCATTTCCTCATTGAGAGAGAGTGCTTTTTGGCCTAAATGGACCGGCTTCTAATAAAAGCCTTTTTTGAAACAGAAAAGTGCCTAAATCCCTTCTTAAGCTTTTTCACCAAACATTTTTTTGATTGATTTTTGGCTCCCCTAAGGTAAAAAGCACAAATAAGAGCATTGAATAAGCACTCCCAAACGTTGGCCTAACTCAAAGAACTAAAGTGATGAAGTACCCAGTGGTCACCCACCAAACCAAACTCATCACCCTTTCGTCTTCTGAGTTAACCCCAATTCTTCCTCTGATTAGGTAAGGCCATGTGTTTAGCAACCTAACTAGGGGACTGTGCATTCAATTTCAAGAACTGCCAGTGCCAGCTATTCTTATACAATTAGTGGTGATCGGTGAGTTTGGTGATTTAAGTTTCATAGTTACGTCTCTCTCTATGGTTCACTTCCTTCTATTTTATAACATCTATTAACGAACAAAGTAACAAGAGAGTTATGGAAGGCCGTCGTTTGTAGGCAGAGTGTGGGACCCTGCACAAATAGTTCGTTTATGGACAGAAAAAACTGGTTTGTTTTGTTATGACTCGTGGTGGTTCAAATTCAATGAGCTGGCTAAGGAGTAGGGGCCGGGGCTGTGGCTCCCCCTGTTTGTTTGTTGGCATGGATGATGAAATTCAAATCAACAGACAAGCTAATGGGTTAGTCGGACCAGTGGAGTTGTCTTGGCTAGTGACTACTCCAACCGTGAATACATGTGCACCATTAATGAGTTCCCTGTGGTAGTATTAGCTGCTATTTAATACCATGGCGGAGGCCGGAGGGAGTACTCTTGGTTGTTCGGTGATCACTCCTACCCCTCCTCTCTGCGTAGTTCGTACATGTAAGTCCCAATATATAAATAGACATTCAGCAGCTTCAAGCAAGACATCTACAGACAAGTGTAAGGGATTAGCTTCCCTTCCTCTTCGGAATCTCTGAATAATTTTTTCCAGATCTTTCGATGGCTTCGTTGGGGATTGTAAAGCTCTTTCTCAATATATTTTTCTGTCTCAACCTTCTGGCTTCTTCTGCTCAAGGTTTCTGCTCCTTTCTTCTCTCTCTCTCTCTCTTTTGCTGCTTCATTTCCATGCTTGCCTGCCTGTCTGCCTTTATTTTACAAAACCTTCTCTTGTTCTTTTTATTGGTTTATGATTCTATTTTTGCTCCCTTTTGATGAGTTCAAGAGTAGTCATTCTTCTTTCCAGTCCAACTTAAACATCAAAGAGAGCAGAGAAAACCCAAAAAGTCAACTGATTGTCCTTTTCTTTCATTTTTTGCACTAAGAAGGGAGTAGGGGAAAGGGGTATGGCTTTTTGTTTCTTTTTTCCTTTTTTTTTCTCTTTTTTTTTTTCTATGTTTCAGTCTAAGTGGAATACAGGAATTGATTTCACCATTTTTTTGGAAGCTGCTTTTTCATTCTCAATTTTCTGCACTAAGATAGGTTGTCCCTCCCTCCCTCACATCCTTCCATGGCGTCCTGTTAAAATCTGAGAGTGAAAATTGAGTAAGAAATACCCACATTTGGAGAACTCCATGGACCATGATTTTGGGTTTGGTTTTGGTTCTCTCTCTCTCTCATTCACTCACTCACTCAAAGCATCAAAGCATCAAAGTATGCATGGATTATGTAATTGATAATATCGTTGATGAAATGCAGGAAAAGAGGATTACTCGAAATACAGATATCCATTTATCAAGGCGGCAAGCAGTTTCACATCATCAAGAACATGGACGGGAAACGACAGCCCATATGACTACATAATCGTAGGAGGTGGCACGGCTGGTTGCCCGCTGGCAGCCACCCTGTCTGAGAAGTTCAGGGTTCTGCTACTGGAGCGAGGGGATGCACCGTTTGCCAACCTAAACGTCTCCTACTTGCAGAACTTCCATATATCTCTAGCAGACACCTCACCCACCTCCGCCTCCCAAGCTTTCATCTCCACCGACGGAGTCATTAATGCAAGGGCTCGGGTGTTGGGTGGAGGCACTTGCATCAATGCTGGTTTCTATACAAGGGCAACCCCCGGGTACGTCTGTTTTCTTTCTTTATTTCTCTTCCCTTCTTTCTTCTTCCATTTTCTCTTCACTCTTTGGCCCTCTGAAGGTAAGGATTTCTTTTTTCTTTCATTCTTTGGCTTCGGCTTCTAGTGGCTTTTAGACTTTAGAAGGTTGACAAATGTAGCACATTGTTCTGCCATTTCTGTCCCTTCTTTACTTCTTTGTTGGGTAGAAGTTCAATATGGAACTGAAATTTGCAGTAAAATTGTGAATACGTACGTACTGAATTGGGCTGCATTATACAAAAAAAAAAAAAAAAAAAAAAAATCTATCTAATCTCATCCAATCTAAATCATTTAAATATTCATACCCATATCTAGCCTTAATATGTTAAGGCTATGCTTGGGTTGATAAAAACCTTCTCTGTTTCTCTCTTCTTTTCTATCAAACCAAAAGTCAAATGGACAGGATCGTGGAATTCAATATCTCGAATCAATCTGAATTTAAAATTGTCCTTTTTGTTTTGTTTTATTTCTTATTTTTTATTAAAGGATTTAAGATTCAATTTGAATTGAAATTCTAACAAGGAAACTTGGATCTGGGTATATCCGATTTATTGTTATTATAGTTTGCAATTTTACAATGTGGTCCCCCGGTATTTTAATTACTTTATTTATTAAATGCTTTTTTTTCTTGAATATAATCTTACTCGTTTCCATAGACCAATCCAGGTCTACTTTTAACCTTGCGTGCAAGAGAGAAAAAAAATGGATTTGATTTTTTTCCATACTGCTCTGGACATGAGGTGAGGACAAATATTGACATCCATAAATTACATTACTGCTGTGACCAGGTAGCAGCACACTCCCCTGCTATATGTGCATCAGTTTGGTGGTTTAAAGACCATTAGACCAATGACCCAGTGGTTGAGCTGGTTATTCAGCATCACACTCAGAATTGGAGGTGTGACAATTCTTATAGCACGGCTTCTGATCAAACATTCACTACAAGAAAAATGACTTTTAGCGGCAGTCCTTAAAATTGCCGTTAAAAGAAGTATTGCTACAAGTTTCTAGCCGTAGTTTTTGTAGCTGCCGGTATAAATACAAAACTGCCGCTAAAAGTTTTTTTTTTTTTGTCGTGATTGTATGTTTATGCTTTAGGCCCGTTTGCTATTGGGTAAGTTATTTGTTTGGATAAATAAATTTATCCAAGTAAATATTTTAAGGAAAGATTTATCCGGGTATATGCATTTATCCATGTTCTTTTATTTTCCATATAAATAAAGGTAATGACCATTTTAGCCATAAAAATCCAATATTAAAAGGAACATTTTTGTGTCATTCAAGTATTATCAACTTATCCACATAGGAGATGAGTATTATTTAACAAAAAAATAAACTTTTCATGATCCCCACATAAATCTGAAAAAGGACATGAAATTCTTGGTCAATGGGAATCAAAATCCCATTCACCAATTTCTTCCCTCTCAAAATCCAGAAAAAGAACACCCTCGTTTATGCTTTTAGGAGATTCTTCTAAAGATAAAGCATGTGAAATTGCGGGTGTTTCGCTGGTCAGACCTTGCATGTGTATTACTACTGTATTATGTGATGTCAAAAATAAAATATTAGGTGTCAATGAGCAAAAAATGAAAAAATTTTAATCGCAACCTCATATTTAAATATGAACATGTCATCTACAAAATTTCTACATTTGTTGTTGGTGTATTTGCGTTTCATTGGAGGCCGTAGGGAGTGCTATGAGCCTATGACCACAGTTGCAGTCGATGTTCTCTCGATTATTTAGTTTCTTTATCTCAGAAGAGGCCCAACCATGTGTTCTAAAGAGAAGCTCTCTTGCTTGAAGGCTTTATTTAAGGCTTACATGTACAAATATAAAAATATGTTCAATTTCATCAATCTCTAACATTTTTCTGCTCCATATAATCAAGGTTTGAGTACATAGTTGGGGGTCCGGATGTAGTAGGCATGCATTAGGTAAGCACAATGATTGAGCACTTAATAGCAGTGTGACACATATATCAGTTAATGTGCCTTTCATCCAAACTTTTTTGTTCCATTAAATAGAGATTATTCATTATTTTATTATCTTTGTCAAAATAATTAAAAAATAAAAAATAATGAGTCTCAACTCCCAATACGTTTAGGTTTTTCTTTTTCATTGTTTTATTTTTAATTATTTTGACAAAAGTAATAAAATAATAGATAATTTCTATTTAACTGAACAAAAAAAGTAGATGAAAGGCACATTAACTGAGACATGTACACAACTATTATGTGCTCACTCATTGTACTTACCTAACATGCCTACTACATCCGCACCCATCATTGATCTCCCTGCTTTCCCATACTTTGATTAATATCAAAGGTGGGGTGTCTTCAGACTCCCAAGGAAGAGAAGAGAGGCATGAGAGTTAGGGATGAGAGGAACCAATTACCAAGGAGTAAGGAGAGCATTGCCTCTTCTGACCTGAATTGCAGAGTAGTGTGTGTGGACCAAGGAGCTCTGATATTCCTTTTTTTCCCAATGCCTTATCTTAAATTCGAAAGGGATGTAATAGTAGGACTGTTTATGTCCTATCTCCCAGCAATGCTCTTCTCACAACAAACCATCCATCAATTCCATCCCATCCCAACCCAGATCATAAAGTAACAAAGCATTTATTAATTAAATCAGGGCATGATGCATTCTTCCTAATCAAGGGAACCTCTCTCTATCTAACTCTTTAATGAAGGAAACCACCCAACGACGTCGTATTATTAGTTCTTTGGATTAATTGTTCTGCCTGTGCCAACATTTAATTGTTTCTTTTTCGCTGCCCGAGCGGGTCAGTGGACAGTTCCTATTCCCTAGCTAAATTACGGGGGCGGCATTAAATCACGTCTGAGTTACAAATCTACTCTTATCTTACCAACTGACCAACTGGAAACTTCTCTTTGGAGGCTTCCACAGTCAATTTGGTCCACAGACCATTTACCACATGGGTGATTCCTTGGCCATTCATCCTTCCTCACTAGCTAGTTAATTAATGCGTCTGATCCATCATCATCCAATTAAGCTTGAGAGAGATTAGAAAACTCAAAAAGCAGTTAATGTAGCTAGCTTGTGTTGATGTTCAACTTCATGGCTTCTGCAGATTCATTAAGAAAGCAGGTTGGGACAGTGAGATAGTAAAAGAGTCGTATCCGTGGATCGAGAAGCAAATTGTTCGCTGGCCACAAGTGGCACCATGGCAGGAGGCCTTGAGGAATGGTCTTCTTGAAGTTGGGGTCTCACCCTTTAACGGATTCACGTATGACCACATCTATGGAACTAAGATCGGAGGGACTACCTTCGATAAGTCCGGCCGTCGATACACTGCCGCCCACCTACTCGCTTCTGCAAATCCTGAGAATCTAAGAGTCCTGGTTCATGCAACAGTGGAAAAGATATTGTTTGATAAAACTGGTAAGTGCAGCACAGTAATCTATAATACTGGCTCTCGATCCATGAGTGGTTTACTGGTTACTAAGCACGTACACGTTTTATACAAAGGGAAATACCTAGAGGTCGAAACAGGAGAGGAATGAAGTAGTAGTTCTGATGTTTGTATTTGGCTTGACACAGGGAGGCAGCCCAGGGCTGTGGGAGTCGTGTTCAAAGACGAATACGGAAACCGACATCAAGCATTTGTGTCAAAGAGAATGGAGAGCGAGGTCATATTATCGTCGGGGGCTATTGGGAGCCCTCAGCTATTATTACTAAGTGGGATTGGTCCGGCAACCGACCTCAAAAGGATGAACATTCCGGTGGTGCTCCACAATGAATTCGTCGGGAAAGGAATGTCCGATAACCCCATGAACTCCATATTCGTCCCCACCAAGAAACCAGTCAAGCAGTCGCTAATCGAGACTGTCGGTATTACGAAGATGGGAGTGTTTATTGAGGGCAGTAGCGGGTTCGGTCAAAGCTCAGATAGCATTCAGTGCAACCATGGAATCATGTCTGCAGAGGTTAGTAGTAGAGTACTAGTTAGTACGTAGCAAAGAAAATGAGGTTGCCCACAGGCTAGAGCCTAGAGCTCGCATTTTATTGCTCCATCGCGGCTCTATCCAAATATCCAAAGTCATTCTCTAATCCCAGAAATATTGTTTTCTGGGATCTGGGGTGTAGCATAAATAGGTCAATGCATGGAATGGAATGAATTAGATCATCATCCTCTTGCATCATTTAGCGTTGATTGACAATTGTTGTGCAACCAGATTGGACAGCTCTCCACCGTTCCCCCAAAGCAGAGGACCCCAGAAGCCATCAAAGCCTACATTGAAAGCAAGCAGAGCTTACCGCATGAGGCCTTCATGGGTGGCTTTGTTCTAGAGAAGATAGTCGGACCGCTGTCGACGGGTGAGCTCAGCCTGATTAGCACCGACGTTGATGACAACCCTTCTGTTACCTTCAACTACTTCAGTCATCCTTACGATCTAAAGCGCTGCGTATACGGCATTCGCATGATCGAGAAGGTGGTGCAGACGAAGCACTTCGCCGACCTCATAAACTCCGACATGCCCGCTGTGGAGATGCTTCTCAACATGAGCATCAAAGCTAATGTGAACTTGATACCCAAGCAAACCAATGACACCAAGAGTCTAGAGCAGTTCTGTAAGGACACAGTGACCACTATCTGGCACTACCATGGTGGTTGCCATGTGGGCAAGGTGGTCGACGCCAAGTACAAGGTTCTCGGTGTTGATGGCCTCCGTGTTGTGGATGGTTCAATATTCAATACTTCTCCCGGAACAAATCCGCAAGCTACAGTCATGATGATGGGCAGGTAAGGTTATCGCACAGACACAGATATATATGCTGCTGATGCATGGAAGGATACTGACTGATTTTGTTTAATTCCTGGGTGAATATGCAGATATATGGGAGTTAAAATACTAAGAGAACCATTGGGAAGAGCAGCTGGTGTATAAATTGGAGCTGTTGCATGCAATAGAAGCTGCACCAAGGAAATTTAATTTGATTATACTAATTCTTGCCAAAGAAAATGCATCAAAAGAAGAATTTCATTGTATTACATGTGACAATTAATTCAAATGCTTTTCTTTCTCATACTCCATCTTTATCTGGCTTGTTTTCTTTCTTTCTTTGGAAAGGGATGATCACTTCTGGTTTCCACACGTAATGCTAATTGCATTGCATTCAATGAATCAATCTATCTAAAAGACGATCAATGGTCGCTTCAAACATTCAATCAGCGGTCCTTGACCTGAACCACCATGGAATCTTTTGACGTGACAAATTGGTTTCTGAACTGGTCGTGCACATTTTTCTTTCTATCCTTGGGGCAAATTTTGAAGCTTTCAGTGGCCAATAGTACTTGGGGAAGATATCAGTAAAGGTGGGATAGAGGGCTGATGAGAACTGGCCAATACAGAGGCTCCTTAATTTAATGGTTTGGTTCAGGCTTCAGATTGGCCATATCTATCCCTCCATGTTGCACAAGACTAGAAATAGGACTGGTCATACAAGAAAGCACCCTGTTTTGATCCAATTATATATAGGAAGAAGGTTTCTTAATCAGCTCAAGGAGCTTCCCTACACGATCGAGTGGCCATGTTCCTGCCACATGGATGAATGATGTGGCCAGTCTGAGTTATCCACTGGGTAGGGATAGGGGACCCTATGGATATGGACTAGCCACCTGTTCAATCCTCCTGTTCCACATTGTATTGGTGTTTTGCTTTGGTAACATTGATCATAAAACTCTCAATATTTTGATATAACATGCCTAAAGAAGGGGCTATTTTGCATTGATATGGATTGATGAGAAATTGAGAAGCCCAAACCAGATTGCTACATAAAAGATTCCTTGATTGCTTATCCTCTGTCACTGAATGCCTTACTAGAAAACTGTGTGTGTGTGTGTGAGAGAGAGAGATGGTTTGTAATCAGGTCATTGGGTAAAGAAATGTAAATGAAATGACCCAGGAAACTTTCTCAAAAGGAGACATCAAATTCCTTTCTTCATCCAAGATTGATGGGGTAACCCCACAAACCTTAATGCTTATTCTAGGCTTCTAGCTAAGCTTTCTTTTGTGAATAGCTTTTAAATTAGAAAATTAAAGGGTAGAAGTGGACGGCAGGATTTAAGGCATGGCCCATCCAGGGGAGTGGGGACCTCCTATCCGGATAGTCTGAAGTGGCCACAAGATTTTTCAATGTTAAAACAGAGTAGGTTGCGCAACCTAATCAGGTCGAAGTAGGGAGTTTCATGGCATGATCTACTTTTATTCCTCTCACTCTAAATCAGCCTACTCATTAATTTCACTGTCATCAGCCCATACTCCACTAGATCAAGGGTAGATAAGATGATATATCCTTACCATTACCAATAAATAAAAAAAGGTTATATGTTATATATTCTCATTGAAAGATATTTTATAGCATAAAAGAAGTAATTTTTCTCTATCTTTTTGACATCTCTACCTCAAATAAATGTGCAAGGTGCAATATCTTAATCCATAAAAGCACATCTGAAATTTCAATAGTTAATTCATAATCTACTAGAAATATCTAAACTAGCACTATCTGTGAGTCTGGTCGTTGGAATCAGTGGCTGTGTTATTTGTTTTGTTTTGTTGTAGTGTCCTTGTTTGTGTTTTGGTTGCTGGTTGAATGTGTCTCCGTTATTTTGTTTTAATGAATTGCATCTTCCTCACAAAAAAAAAAAAACAGAAAAAGAAAAAGAAAGAAATATAAATTATATGCTAAGTTTCTAATATAATAATGTTATATTAGGAAAATATTAAATAGGAAAAATACAAATTATGAAGAAATACACAACGTAGTCCCCTAAATGGTAGTCTACAGTTTACACCCTTGGTCACATTATGATAACAGGATCAATAATAACACCTTCATCTTATTTTTATATATTTTATGTCAAGCATGATAACTTTTTTCTTTTATAGTTCTAACCAATGAAAGTAAAAGAGCAAAAAATACATTCTTGTGTCAGGTTCGTAAGCAACATTAAACTTGGTCAGTTTAAGCTAAAAGTGGGGAAAAGGGAAATCAATCCACGTTCTATGGGCTGAAGTAAATTAACCAATCGTCTTATACTCAAATTTTCCTTGTAAAGAAGGATAGATGGTAGATACCACCAATTGAAAGTTTGAGATTACAGTTGTGTAAAAGATCTCTTGTATACTTCAAATCCTCGATACATAGAGAGGGATTGAACTGAACCAAGGAAACTTTGCTCAAAACTTCAAATCAAGACTATCTCAAAGTGGAGCATTTATTTGAGATACACTAAGAATCATGCCTCTTTCAAAGATACAAACTTCACAAATCATGGCTCTCATCTGAATCATCTTTTGACAAAGATTGCAGCAAACAAACTTGTTCACCATGACCAATGCATTTCCTTCAGGGATCTTAGCAGCAGCATGAGCCATTCTGGATAAATTTTGAGGTCATAGCCACACAAGGCATTGGAACTTGAATGCAGCTGCATTTCTTATCAAATCCCAAACTACTAGTCTTCCCCCTAGTTGTTCTCACATATGAAAACCACAATGTTGCCTTATTCCTGGATGGCGCTCCAACAAATTCATCGAGATACTGCCCACAATCTGGAAGCAACTCCGTGTTCACTTGCACTACCTCTAGTCATGCCTCTTAATCTCTGCCAAAACCGCATGCCCCTCCCTGTTCGCAGAGGGCCTGAACTAGAGTGCCTCCTAAAAGACCCCGATACCTGCATCCCATGTCTTGCTGATGTACTGAAGACATCCAAAGCAGATAGAGCCCCCCGGTCTTCAAGGCTGGATTCACATACAGGCATAGCATAGTAGGTACGTGTAGATTCTGGAATTTGACCCGAACCAGTACTAACCCTAGCATCCAAATCAATCGACAAGTTTTCCCGACTACAATTATCTGATCCCACTCTTTTCGTCTCACCGCACTCGTTACACACAAGCTTCAATGCCTGCACTACCTCTCCCATGAAAGGTCGGTGTGACACTTCTGGTTGTACACACATTGAAGCAATTGCTGCTACCTTGGCCACACTATCAAATGGGATATTGGATCCTAATGCAGGGTCAACAATTGCTTCTAAACCCTCCTTACTTGTAAGAAGCGGGCGTGCCCAAGCAACTAGATTCTCTTGACCTTGTGGCTGTGACATGTCCACAGGTTTTCTTCCTGTTAGGAGCTCAAGAAGTACCACACCATAACTGTAAACATCACTCTTCACAAGAAGATGTCCAGTCATTGCATATTCCGGAGCCACGTAACTGAAAAAAAAAAAAAAAGTCATGTGCAAACACAGTATTGATCTCTCACAAGTATCCTAGGGGAATTAAAAAGATTTGAAAATTCAAATCATGAAAAGAACAAGGTCATACCCAAATGTTCCCATAACGCGTGTTGAAACGTGTTTATTTCCCTCATCCAAAGCTGTTCTGGCCAAACCGAAATCAGACACCTTGGGAGTAAAATCATGTTCCAATAAGATATTGCTGGACTTGAAGTCTCGATGAATAACACGAGGGCTTGAGTCTTCATGCAAATATGCTAGACCACGAGCTGCACCAAGTGCAATCTTTATTCGGGCACCCCAATCAAGTGGAGAAGCCTCCTTGTCTGATCCTGAAAGAACAATTTTTTTTTTGGAAGGGCCATTTTCAAAAAAGGATCAGGGAACAAAATTTATAATTCAATGGAGAGAACCCAAAAACATGAGACCACTACATTCATATTACCATGTAGATGGGACTCCACACTGCCATTTGGAATGAGTTCATAGACCAAGCAGCGGGTATTGTCCTCTGTGCATATACCAATCAATTTGACCAAGTTCCGGTGATGCAACCGGCTAAGCATCTCTACTTCTGCCAAAAATTCTCGGCCACCCTGTTGATCATCTCTCTTAAGAACCTTTACAGCCACCTTTGTTCCATCATCAAGGGTACCACTATAGACACGTCCAAATCCACCTTCCCCCAGTATTCTTGAATCATCAAAGTTATCAGTAGCTCTTTCTATTTCACCTGCACTGAAAGTTCTAGCAGTTCCTGTATATGTTGCAAAGCTAGATCCAAAGGACAGTGATGCAGAACTGGCTCCACTTCCAAACATCATAGATCCAGCAGCCCCTGTAGAAATGAATATTCGATATGTACTATTTAACCAAAAAATAAAAAAAGGCAGTTATAATGATAAGAAATATTAGCAGTGCTTTACCTGATGGCTTTGCAAGGGAAGGTACAAAAGCTTCAATGGTAGATGCAGGTTGACCAGAATGTCTTCCACATTTCAATAGAAACACCCAAGCAGCTCCAACACAGAACACAATGGCTATAACAGATAACAGAACTATTATAGCAATCATGCCACCACCAAGTCCTCCTTTTTGTTTCCTCCTCACATCAACTCCCAGAGGCCGTATTGTCCTTCCATTATTGTCATGGCCAGGTAAAGATCCACCATCTATGGTGGTAATGCTTGAGGTTGTTGAAGGTGGGGAGGGAGGAAGCCCTGATATGGTGCAAATGTTATTAACAGATGCCAGACTACATGATAAACTACATAGAAAAGCATCCATTCACATGTACCTGGATATTTAACATACAACACTTCATAGTCACCAAAGTAGGAAGCCTTTATGGCAATCTGTTTGTGCCAGAATTTCTCATAGGTCATAAATGCTGTGGTGTTATCAAATTTTACTCCAAGTGGCACCAGATTGATAAGAACAATAGTCTTCTCTGGCTGTTGACTGGCTGCGTTTGCTCCCATGATATGAACTTGACTTTGTCTCATGAAAACTCCAGCTGCTATTTCTGCAGCCAGTTCAGAAACCAAAGGAAAGAAGGTGTATAGGGCCACACTAAGGCACAGTTCAACTTGCATTGGCAACACACAGGCACAGGGTGATCCTGGAGGGCTATTTGTATAAGGATCCACACATGCCAATGATGTACAATCTACAAGATAAGATATTTAGGTGTCACTAAGGTAAACTTGTGGAAAATGAATAGTATAATAGAAGACCAAATAGAACATAATGTTGAATTAAGTATAAGAGAATTTGCAGATTTATTTACCTAAATTAGGAGGTGGTGGGGGTAATGTTTGAACTGATGGAGATAATGGTGTCTTTGGCTTCCTTGGCAAAGAACTTGGAGGAGAAATTTTGGGAGGAAGAACACGCCCTTGCTTACAGAAAACAAGATTAGGGAACATCCATTAATTTTTACTGTACAGAAAACAAATGATGTAAGAGATGTAAGTTTCACCATACTTTGGCCGGATTGAACCGCTGGTGATGGTACAGGTGCAAAAGAACCTCTTTTCACTGTTGGAGGAACTGGATATTGGACAGGGGAGATAGAGGGACCTGCCAGGTTGGATCATAATAAGAGGTCAAAGTAAACAAACCAATTTACAGCTCAGATGCTTGGTCACATATGAATTGGGAAACCATCTGGTACCTTGTCCCAAGTGTGGCAGGCCTTTGTGTCTTCTACTTTTCTTTGGCAATGTTTCCGAAGCATTTGAAGGTGCAGGAGTGATGATCAGACCTTTAAGAGAAATCGAAAGAAAAGGAAGAATTCTTTATTATCCAAATACTTGGGGCATATATGTTACCTGTTGGTATTTATTTGGTGGAGATACTCTTAGAAAAATATCAAACCTTTGTGATAAGAAGCAGGAGGATGGGATGGAATTGATGTAGGAGCAAGGCCGTTGGCTCTTTGATTTGCATGTTTATGCTTGTAAAATGAAGGTGAAGGTGCAGGACTATGAAATTGTCTCCTCTCTGGGGCTTTGGAAGATGACTTGGAAGGTGCAAATGCTTTATTAGAGGGCCTCACAGTTTTGTCTGGTGCAGGGGCTTCAACAGGGAACAGACCTGTGACCAGTAATGATTTCCAATGGCATTGAACTTCAAATTTGGGGCCCATAAAAACTTGCACACAAAGAGCTTAACTTGATCTCTGAAGTACCTTTGGCTGGGGAATGGTTCACAGGTGATAAATGATCAAATGATTCCATTGGAGGTGCAGCAACTGGCACTCCATATCTCTTCCTGATTCTGGATGGAGGACCCGGTTTTGGAGAAACAGCAGGTTCTGTAACATTATTTTGCAACACATTGAACCTAACATCAATTACAAAGTACCTAGTTGTTGGACTAGCACAACCCCAAAAAGGTAGAGTACAAGGGCATGGCTGTACATTAATTAAACAAAAAAGAGAAACATGCACGCCTCCATATATTCTACAAATATTGATTAATTAATATGACAGCCCTATTATTTCAAGATAGATAATTACTTGA
This sequence comes from Nelumbo nucifera, assembly GCF_000365185.1. Next base: position 4,930,753 of record NW_010729102.1, on the reverse strand, counting down.
GAGTGCACCACACACCACAGTTTGTCCATGGAAAGGTACAAAATTTTAGTTAAAATTGTTCACCCAAAAAAAAAAATAGTTAAGATCAATATTCCACCAAAAGAATAAGGGGATACATTGGTGATATACCACTTCAAGGTATCAGAAAGAAAAATAGAGGTGTCTCTTTTTGATCAAACATTAGGAAGAAATAACAATAATGGAACTTCAACATGAAAGGATGTAGCAAAAGAGCTGTACAGACTCACTGCTCACCCAACAAAAAATTCAAGGTATTAGGGATTTCACTGTATATGAAACCCCTCTCCACACCCAACAAAAAATTCAAGGAATAAAAGCAAGAGCCTTGCTAACTTCTTTGAGATGATCAGCCAACCCCCAAATAGGGATGCAAATGGATTGGATTTGAGTGTGATTCATTTAAGTCGTATTTGGATCCATCTAGCCATAATTGGATTGAATTGAATATGAAAATATGATTCATTCATTAATCGGATCAAGTTTGGGTAATTGCTTGATCCAATCTGCTAGGATCTGATTATATTCATATATAAATGATCATTTTTAGTATTAAAATTCTTTAGAATTAAGCGGGGTTTGGGATTTAGAAAAACCTAGTTTTTCTATTTATAGTATACATTTCTTGTTTCTATTTAATTTTGTAAATTAGAGCTGAAACTCAGATGCTGACTGAATCCATAAATCTTCCAATTGAGTCAATACAAATATAGAGAGAAATCTAAAAAGACTTCAAAATTAATAGCATTATTTTGCTATCTTCTTGGGATATGGAATATCTCAATGATAAATTGATATAGCCGATACTTGGGAAAATTAAGGTTCTCGTTGATTTCAAACCCTGCTCACAGAAAAAAGCAGAAATATGAGGTATATTGTGTGTTGTCTGTGTACAAGGGTCATTACCTAATGTTGATCCTAGCTAAACAGGATCTTGGGTGGGGTGGACTGGGCTGGGTACATAAAGGGATTTAATCCTGCTTACAAACTTCAAACAATCAATGCCTCCAGATCAAAAAGCTACTTTGGAAAGAGCCATACCATATGGTGCTCTTCGATAATGAGCCCTTGGTAGGGCAGATGGTACAAACCCCTGGATGGGTTGGAGTGGGGATGCTGACTCTTGTGGTGGCAATAGACTTCCAATATCTGGGGATATGGATGGTACCAGCCCTTGCACAGCTCGGGGGACAGGTGCGGAAACATTGGGTGGAAATACCAATGAGATAGGCCCTGGATTTTTTAAGCTGTTAGCTTTATTAATTGATAGCAAGAATAACAAAAGCTTCCTAGTGTTACAGTTAACAAAGGTTACCATTGTGCAGATGCCCTGGACTTTGTGCTCCAGTTTCCAGAGACTTCCTATGGTAGCCAACACTAGGCTTTCTATCTTCAGTTGGAGAAACTGCAGAAAAAGCTCTTGGTGATATATTGTACCCTGCAAGAGAATATAAATCTGCCATTTCTTAGTCTATAACTCAAGCGGGGAAAGAGAGATATAATACTCTTTGGAACTTAACCTGTACCTTTGTGGACCCTTCCCAAACCAAGTTTTTATTTCATGATACAAGTTGAATGGTTTTCTACTCTAGCAAAGAAGCTTGGAAGAATTGTGCTTTTTATTTTCTGTTTCCCTGATCATTAAGTATCTTTTTTCATCATCGCACACCAGAGTTTTTCTTGCAAAGTATTAAAAAAATGGATAAGATGAAATATCACCATGTTTAACAAACCTACCAAAAATGAAGCATAGGACATCATAGTTTTATCTTTCAAGAGTTCCTATGGATGATTTCTGAGGTTGAAAAATCTGGGGTAGATTAGGACCTCTATTTTCTAAGTCTCCTTCCCTTGGTATTCTTTTATTGTGGCTATGGTTTGTACTTGGTTGTCATAATATTGTGTACCAGTTTACAACCTTCCATGTACTCATGTATATTACCTTTGTGGCTTAATTCACTAATAACATAAAAATGGTGATGATGATAAAGGGGAGAAGAAAGATATGACAATCTTCTGAAGAAAATCCAAACCAGTCCTCCTTGACCAAATAGTTGGCAGGAGCAGAATCAGGGACAAGAGGAGAAAATACCTGAGACAGTCAAATTTGAATATCCTCTGTACCATATACATAGGTAATTGGGTTAATGGACATAAAAATGCAAATATAGGTAAAGTAATAGATATGTGAATAAGTAACTTGTAAACTACATCATTGATACTTTCACAAAGAACATTAGTGTAAAATATCAATAACTTGTAGGAATAATCTCTCCAATTAACATAATCTTCTTTTTTTAATTTTTCTTATTGTACCAAGGCTTGGTTTTTATATTTCATAAAAATATTGTTTTATAGTACTTTTGCTGTATAGCCATGTGAAAACTCTAACATCTCCATGAGAGCAAAAGATAGTACTTTAGAATCCCCTAGCATTGTTCAAATTAAGAAACTAAGATTGTTTCAATAATTTCTGGGGATGATATTCTGAGCCAAGGCAGCCTGAGAGCGACCACTTTGTGCAAAAGTGCCAAAGATTACGACTATATCCAGTTTACCCCTCCCAAGACCCCAGATAGCTGGAACCAACATTGGGTAATGGCTTTTCTAATATATATATTCTGGGCCAGGCATCGAATTTACATTTGCAGATTGTCCACCAACTACCAACTTTATTATTTGATCAGTCAACCTTTCATAATAAGGTAAAGAAGTTCATCATTAATTACATAATGAATATTGATATATCCTCTCTTTTTCCTTAAAAGTTTTGGGATAGATTGAGGGAGAGGGTGTGGGGATGGACTAGATGTGGCTAATGACATAAAACCTCCATGTAAAAGGACAAAAAACACAACTAGAAATGACATTATCTGAGATTGATACTATATGATCTGACTTGTAATGCTTAATAATTAGTCACCGGGACAAAACTCCAGATTGTACCGATAACTATGAAGCACAACAGTTCTTTAAACAGTAAGCATATCACTCTTTACTGAGGATGAACTTTAGTTAGAAACTATAAACTACAATTCGCAATGTCCACTCCAATCTCTAATCAACCACCCTATGAAATAACATCCAATTCATATCGAACCAAAGCCACAACGAAAAATTCCAGAATGTTTCCGTCCTTGGTGCATCAGTCTCCTTACATTACATGGATCAAGCAAAACCCGACTCGACTTAGACTCTATTCACACAGGTGCAATTTGTTATGAACAGGAAGAATCACAAAAATAATTGTTGACAAGAACCCAGATCTTTACATTTTTCTCCTAACATAAAAATCAACCAAATACAGCACGAATTTGATCAAATTATTGGATAGGCCAACTCAAACTCAAACATATGCTAAATAAACACAATGAGAACAATATTCATTACCTGCAGATCCATGAACTACCAAAGCGCCGACAATGATGATGAGTCTCACTCTCACTTGCAGCATAATCATTTGCATACCCATCCCCAGGAGAAAATCGGAGATCGAATCTTGTAACCTCCCACCCGCTCGTCCAAAGGATAGGAAAAAAACAATAAAAATATCGACAAATTGGAATAATATAGTAGAGTTTACAGATGGGTAATCTTCAAGTAAGAACAAGACGGAAGCTTGATTAGAGAAGACCGACAAATAGCATGAGGAAAGCAATCAGAAGGCAGCTTAATGAAGACCCAAAGACGGGTAGAGGAAAGCCCAGCTCTCTGTTTCTTTTGCAAATGAGCTGTGGCCGGAATTTGCAGAGCTTGAAGGTTGCCATGCAAAGAGAATCGTTTCTACTGTCATGACTTATTTAAGACAACTGAAAACGAATAAAAAAAAAAAGAAAAAGAAAGATCTGTTCAGCAGACAACGGGCTCATTTAACGGAGAGAGGGAGAGCACTCTCTGAGCGTTTTGGTGAGAGTACGGACACAGAGAGTCAGAGAGGAGAGAGGGGGGGGGGGGAAGAGAGAAAGCGAGATTCTCGTTCAGGCTTCAGCTGTAGTCTAGTGTGTAGTCCCTACTCCTAGTAGGAAGCTAAGAAGATTAACTGATAATTAAGCTTTAATTGGTCGGAGCGTGTTGTACCTTTCCCGTTTATATTGGGTTTGTTTAATACTTGAATTTCCCTCTCTTCACTCCTCCATTCTCCATGTCCAATTCCTGAATTCCAAATTCCAATCCTCCTCTGTGGGCCGCTTCAATAATGGATCTCATTATTTACCATTGGATTAGTGTCGGATGGTACCTTGACAATCAAGTTGTCAGTAGATTCTAATCTCATGGCTCTCAATTGTGCCTCGTGTTGCAGGACTCGCATTAAATGAAATATTCATTTTGTGTCGACTGGGATTCATGATTTCATATTCAAATAGTTTATCGAGGCATCGAGTAGTGTGATGTCTGAACTCTGATCGCTAGCTGATGTGGGCTCTCTCACCAGTCACCATTTGTTTATGTCTCTCCCTTCTTCTTCTTCTTCACCTCTACAATCTAGATCATCCCAGAAAGCATAAAATTTTCAGAAAACTTCGGTGATTGTGTTTGGCGGATAGACTACTATTTGGACTACCTTTTTCGTTGACTCAGAAGAGAAAGCGTAACCAAATGATCTGGTCCATTGGATCGATCGTCTAACAGGTGGGTTTTCTAAAATTTAAAATCAAGATTGTTGATTCTTACGAAACAGAGTGAAACGTCGGCGGGTGCCAGGTGATGGAAGGAGACACGCAATTTGTTACTATATGTTTTTTTCTATTTTCTGGTAAAAAATTGTTAATATGTTATACTATTTATCATTTAAGGTCTAATCATGAATTGCCAAACTTTTCACTATGTGGATCCTCGTCACTAGACCCAACCCAAGTAGGAGCGGGGTTGTGGGCCTGTGGTGTGGCGTTGGACGCCACGTTTACATGTTGATGATGATGATGACGACAACCCTGTTGAAATATGGTTGTCACTCTGTAGATCTTATTAGATGTGATGATAAAATTGGACTCTTGCTCAAGCTACCATCTATTTGAATTTAATTTATTAGATTAAGACAATTGTCTTTCACTGCCGAGATGTGGACAGTATCTAACGGATCGAATCGGATGAAATTAGGGTCTGTTTGGTTTATAGTTGGAATCGGAATTGGAATGGTTTATTTTAATATTCGAAATTTTGATACGTATTAGATCATATCACTCGATATATTTCATATTGGGAATCTCCCGATATGGCTGTTTCGGGGTTTTGATCAGTTCAAAGGGTGGATGGACCTTAAACCGGCCCCTTTGAACCAGATTTGAAAAAAAAAACTAAAAATAAAAACAAAGTTATCAGTATTGCCCGATACGTCTATATCAGCATATCAGGCGTATCGATATTTTGAACATTGATCTATTCCTATAATCTATTTGGTTTAAACAGGAATAGGAATGGAAACTAGAATCAGCTGGAATGAGTTTTCGATTCCAATTGTTTGGTCGAGCAGAATTGAAATCCCATTCCCATTCCTGATGGAATGAGTCTCAAGGGGCAGAGAGGGAATGGCCATTCCCTCAAATCCACCAGAAATGGGAATTGGATTCCAAATCCACCCAATCAAACAATTGGAATCTAAATGACCCATTCTGATTTCGATTCCAGACCCTTATACCCAAAACCAAAGGATCCTTGGAAATAATTACAAGCTACAAACAGCTCGGTCTCATCCCTCCTGAGTGAACCCAGCAAATCACAAAACAACACAGCTGAACAGATGAACTTCAGCCACTTAATTAATTTAAAAAATTAATGACTTTGGAATAAGTAGACTGCACTCCACCTTAGAAATTTGAATTCTAGTAGACTTACAACAATTCAAAATTTCAAATACCTCCACCTAAACACCAATATCCATTGTAAATTGGCATCAATTCTGAACTTACACCTATCCCAACTATACAGTATAGCTAAGATTTGTACGGGTGAACTGAACAGTAAAAACCCTTTTAATTTTAATTTATTGTTGTGAACATGAAATTGTTCCGTTATCCACTTTGACTTAGCACCAAGGATTACATCATACTTCATACCAGCCCTGTGGACAGTGGAGTGGACCATCCGGGTTGGATCGGAATGGTTTGACAAATATAATAAAATGGCATCCTTGCCCATCCACTTAGAAATTTGAAATTTTCCATGACTTCCGGTAAAATCCCATTAGACTAATTAGAGAGTTCGGCTGGGTTAGGTGTTGGGTCAAAGAGACTGGTCGCTTTTGATTTCCATCATGAGATCACTGTTTAAAATTTGTAGTTTGTCTTGTTGAGAACCAAACAGGGTTGGAAATTGGAATGGAGCACTATGGGCTAATTATCAAATCTTAGTACCTGGCAGTCATAAACAAAACAATTAAAAGCCAATAGACTCAAATCTCAATACAGGTGATTTGTGACCATTGTTGTTATATCATGTTGATTTGTCCACACTCCATGATATATATATCCTCGTGTCTATATCAATAGTTTCATTCATGATCTCATCAGTGATGAGACAACATACATTATCTGCAGGAAACACCATACATTGATGTATACACGCGTCATGCCTAAGGCTCTCTCTGCAATTGCAGAAATCAGCCTTGATTAGTTGCATGATGATGATGATAAGACTTTATAGAGGGAAGCACCTTTCAATTTTTCATACATGATAAAATAGATTTGTTCCACCTTCATACTGATTCTTTGACTGGACTAAGTCCTTAAGAGGCTCCACTTCAAAAAAAAAAAAAAAAAAAAAAAGAAAGAAAAGAAAGAAAAAGTCCTTAAGAGGCTGAATGAGAGGAAGCTTGGATGGTCCACAAGGCATGTGACAATTTCTTGCCATCCACTCCACTCTTTTACCTTTTGTACTTGCCTTTTGGGTTCACTTGGTTACTCTTATCTTTGCTTCTGTTTCTGTGTAATTTGTACAACATCATCATCATCATCTCTTTATATGAAGCTTTTAACCAAACAAATCATGCAAATGGATGAGTTTGGGAAGCCTTGGGAATCAACATAGAAAGCCTTGGGTTATTCGTTTATAAACAACCATGAGCAACAGTGAAAGTGCAACTGCACCTGATCCCATCATTTCATCAATTCAAAGTAATTGTTTTTGCATTTTTGCTGCTTTGCTTCCTTTTGTTAAGGCTGAAGAAACAATGCAGAAGGTCCCCCCCATTAATGAACATGAATATTCCACCCCCCACATGCTGGTAATAGCCCAATTGAACTTCCCTCTCAAGGAACTTTTATTTTATGAGACCATAGGAAGCACTGTCCCGTTCAGAAGAACGTGACCTGTAGAACAATTTCGTTGGGCCCATGAGGAAGCTGCCTCTGCCTACTTTTGTTGCCATCGTCCTTGAAAAGTGAAAATGATTTTTTTATATTAAAAAATCCAATAAAATTAAAGATGAAACAAAAGGACTCAATAATTGGTACCTTAGTTTCAGGACGCTGCAGATAGGAGGGCCCATTCGAATGGTTTGGGCTTTGGACTTTGGAGTGAAACCACCTACAAAGGCTTTATCCGAGCCAGAAAATTTTAATTGCAGAATTGTGACCACCAGCACTCGGTTCATGCAAATGGAGGAAATACATGGGCAAAGATGGTGATCCAAATGCACGGAGACCCAAAATGGTGTTTGTTCGAGATGAATGGCGGAGGGCATCAAATGCCCACCGTAAATTCTTTCCCTGTCTGAGCAGTCAAACAGGATATAAAATAAAAAGATAATGAATAAAAAAATGCACGATATAAAATGTTAATATATATAATTTTTAAAAGTGCAGCATTCTTCAACCTACCGACAACCTTGCATGGTGTCGGTGCCTCCCCTCCACGCAGGCCATCTGACACATGAAAGATGAAACTAAAGACATCACACGTTCAACAATCCCAAACTCTTTGCAGCTTTGCATCTATTGATTCACTATCAAAGTAACATATAAATAAAACCTGCTTGAGATGATAAGACAGCACAAATCATCCTATATTTTAAAGTGCTCAAGGTCTTGTTCATTTCCAATCATAACTCATTAACACTTTACATCTTGGCCTGCCTGACCTTACATTGTAGACTGTAGTGGACATGTCATTTAAAATATGCATTGGCCAAATAACAAGTTAACAACCTTTTTTGGTCAAACTGTAGTCTGTAGCATTCTGCTCGTCATTTTCATTCTTGCTGTGCGTTGCACATAAACTCAAAATCATATGTTTCCATCCTTTGTTCCCAGTTATGCGATTTACTTCATTGATGAACACAGGAAGAATTATGCTACAAGTTGACAAGGTGATACATTGGCGTCTGTCCAAGAATTGTCAACCCTATGGTTTATCCAAGCAATGATCTCTGCAACGCAGACTAGTGCTTGTTGAATGAAACTTCCGCCCAGCTGTAAATATTATTTGAAAACAGATGAGATATCAGTTGTATAAAGAAAAAGAAAAGGCAAGAGGAGGGAAGATGATACTGCAGGTTATAGTAGCTACTGTACCATGCATGGTAAAAATCAATTAGTCAGATCAAATTCTTCAAATCGCTTCTTGAAACCTTCTGCCATTTTTATCTCATCTTCTTTGCTAAGCTTACAAGACCTCCAGTCAGCTCTATCAGTCAAATTCAACAGACCAGCAAGAACCTGCAAAAATATTCTACATGACAGTGAGTACTGAGTACATGACATTTCTTTCTGATATCCCCCTTAACTCTTTCCCCAAGAACATGTACTAGTTACTTGGTCTGGAAAAAAAGTGTTGTTATTCAGTAGAGAAAAGCCAATAATATCAGCATACCACCATATCAAAACCCCCTCCCTCACTCAAAAAAGGAAAAAAAGGACTAATGATTACCAAGAAACTAATTACATTTCAGCCACAATAAATCAATAATGTCAAGTTTGATATGTAAACACCAAATATTCAAAAGGAAATATGAGTAATTAGCACCTTATAAATTAATTCAAGCAAAACCCATACCCTATGTCCTTAGCGAAGTTCATCTAATAGCAACTTAGGCAGCATTTTGTAACATTTTTCAGAACATTTCGGATATTCCAGGAGCAAGAGAACAACTATTTTTTGCTCCTGCAAATTGATGCATGACATGCAAATAATTGATTCAAAATGTAAACATTGTCTCTGATGATTGTAACCACCATCAAATTGCATTAAATGTCAGATTGCAAGTTAAGTATAGCTGAAGTTCTTGGGATTTTCCTGCCATGCCCATACCACATTGCATAACACCTTATAAAGTGTAGTGTGGTTCAAACCATGTGGTTTCAACCACGCCATAGTGGGGCCCATTAGGTTCAAAGACACCACACTATCAAACACACTCTAGATTGCAAGAAAATCCTTCGATGATGGCATTAAATAAGAAATCATGTGAATTTTGGCATACTCTGCATCTTTGCACAAAAGGCCTAATTCCTTTTCCAAATGAGCTCAAGATGAGAAACGCAAAAGCAATGTCAGCCCACTTACGTGCAGATTAGTGTCAACTCATAAATTAACGACAATAGGGAATAACAGTCTGATGTTCACAAGGGCAATATATTAATAAACAGAACATAATGATTCTTAGGTCATTACCACAACTATGGGTGAGAAAATGAGAGAAGGATCAAATGTAATAGTTCATTCATTGGTAGCTTGGAGGATTAAAAGCATGACTATTGCTTTCCAATTGCCTGTTTTTGCATTAATTGCTATTCTTTTAATCTTATTGATTAGTGTAGACTACTGAAGGTTGGTGAAGTAATAACAAGGTATTTTACAGTAGATCATTATGGATTGGATTAGTCTTTCTGATAGGCAACCTTAATCCTCTCATCTCTTGAACCCATTTGTAACATTTCCTGAATTTCAAGATGTTCTTCAAACCAATCATTTACTTTATTGAGATAGGTAACCCAAGAAGACCCACTCTAAGAACCGTATATGAGAATTTCATCACATACAGCTCGAGCAGAAACACCCAAATACTAGTCACAACGGATATGTAATAGAAAGTTTTAAACTTTTTAGTCCCATGATTCCATTTTCCCCGAAAATACGAAGGAACAAAAATCCGGAAGCTCCTCTTTGTGATGATAATGCCAAAATATCAAGTCGGCTCATTTGTCTTTATGTTGATCATTACAAGCCTCTTGAAACTTCTCTTTTCCTATTTCTTTATTTGATTTTTAATTTTTATTATATGTAATGTGAATTTATTATTGTTTATTATTGATAGGAACTATCTTGTTGAGACCCTATGAATCGATTAAAACCTCATATTCATAGTTTCATAATAGAACCATGATGCCAACCAACCTAAATTTAGTTTTAGAACAATTAAAGTGTTGGCTATAGACAGGTAGAGGTGGAAGGGGATTCAAAGTTAATTTCATGTGCAAATTGAAATAAACACACCCTGTGGACTCTCAAACATGCTTTTAGGGAGCAGAAAGTATTGCAACGGAAGTAAATGCTGAATTCAAGTGGGTAAGGAGTGCATATGGAATGGCTTATTCCCTTGCTAAACAAGGGGTTATGAGTAGGGGTGAGCATTAATCGGTTAAAACCGAACTGAAAATTTTGGTTTCGGTTTTTGGTTAATTCGGTTTGTTTTTTTTTTGGTTTTTAAATATTTCGGTTTTTAGAATTAGAAATTCAGTTAACTGAAAAAACTGAATTAACCAAACCTTGCTATATAGCATGTAATATATAATATATAATATATTATGTTTAATATATAATATAGTATATATTTTTGAAATTCGGTTTTAACCAAAAACCAAACTGAAAATTTCAACTTCAATTATTTCGGTTTATTCAGTTCGGTTTTTAACCAAATAAACCAAATGCTCACCCCTAGTTATGAGGCAGCAACTGTTTTAGGCTTCAGGCTTCTATGTAAATTTGAATTGGTTTTTTGGGGGGTGACAGTCGTGTCATCTAGTTGTACTAATCTCATCTATAAGCAAAAATAATAAATTATCTCTTTGACAGATAAGAAAATAAAAAACAATTTAAGTGTCAACAGCCATAGATAGATAAAGTACTGCAGTAAATTTTTTTCAAACCACCTCTTCATCAGAACCCAAAGCCCAGAACTTAGTGCATACTGTAGGTTTTCAAGACTGCTATTCAGTCTTGATCACTAAGAGATTTCAGGTTCAATGAGAAGGGAAAGTGAAGAAGATGAAGAAAGAGTGATGGAAGAGCAATAGAACACAGATTTTGAGGAGAAGAACAGAATGTCAATATTCTGC
>NW_010729102.1:4891753-4913826 GCF_000365185.1 Nelumbo nucifera | reverse complement strand
CCTTTTCAGCTTTCAATCCTAGGAGWTTCTCATGTGGTCGGCTGGTATTAGACTCACATGAAAAACCCTAACTTGGCTCTGATACCATGTAGGTTTTCAAGACTGCTATTCAGTCTTGATCACTAAGAGATTTCAGGTTCGATGAGAAGGGAAAGTGAAGAAGATGTAGAAGAAAGAGTGATGGAAGAGCAATAACACAGATTTTGAGGAGAAGAACATAATGTCAATATTCTGTTGCCGCCACTTTAAATTAATATATATAGGTTATGCTAGTTACATGAAAGGACATATCTGCCCTTGGTGTTTACATCATAACTGCTAACAAATAACAAACAATATAAAACTGAAACTAGAAATAAMAGAACAGCAAAATAACCACAGCTGTGACTAGATACATTCTACCCTACGGACAGAGTGGGACCACAGCTGTGGGGCCCACATCACTGTTCTCTACACATACTATATAATTATATGGCACATAAAAGTTGCATTATACCTAGGAACTCAGGAAAACAGATCATATATATCACTTGATAGTGAAAAAAAAAATTCCTTACCTCGCGTCCAAATTGCACTGGAAATTTCTCACTATCCTCATCAGAATGTGATAGTATTGTACCTTCTGAAAGTTCCACATAAAAGAAACTCATTCTTCTATCAAACTGTGTTCTCAATGATTTCCTTCCTTTGAAAAAATTGTTGTCTGCAATTAAGAGAAGCTTTGGAAATGATGAAGCAAACAAGACTCTATCAAACTGCTCTTTTCTCCTTGTGCAAATCCAATTTAACAAGCTACTTCAGAATTTGACACAAAATATTCATATCAATTAAGATGTATAAAGTCTAATTGTGAGCAAGAGAAAGCAATTCAAGACAAATGTTAAAAACAAGAGGGAAGAATATGCTACTTTCAAACCCAAAGCATTTAGCAGTATGATCAATACCCAGGTATAACGTTTTTTTTTTTTTATCAATAACAAGGGATTTCATTAATTAGAGGAAAAGGAATACCAAGGGGAGATAACCTCTCTTATCTCCCCCACACAACAAACATTGCAGAAAATTACAGTTCAGCCCAAAACAAGTTCTCCCTATTCACCCCTTGCTTCGCTAACCCATCAGCAAAGGAGTTTGCACATCTCTTAACCAAAGCTACTTTAACTTCCATTTCTTTTGTCAACCACTTGAATTTTTTCTTCTCATTGCTGTACATACACAGGCTACTTTTATCTCCCTTTAGCCAATCTATCACCAGCTTAGAATCTCCTTCGATGATCAGCTTCCTCAAGTTTAAGCCCTTAGCTCTCTGAACGCCTTCTAAGGCCACCAAAGTCTCAACTCTAAGAGAGTCACCCTCTTCGATTGGGCGAGAACAAAGCAGTTATTTTCCCTTTCTCATCCCTTAAAATACCCCCAATACCCGGAAGGCCCTGGGTTGCTAATGCTGCTTCCATCAAAGTTCAATTTATAGAATCCACTTGGAGGGGGGGTGCAATTTGGAACTGAAACCTCTTGGGCCAGGGCTGAAAAGGCAATTTCTTTCCATTTTCTTGACAAATCATCTATTGAGACATTGTTGAAGAGACCCATTGATTTAAGCCAATGGAATACCCTGGAGCAAATCACCTCCTGAATGGTTTCCTTATTTCTCTCTTTCCCTGAAAAAATTCTGGAATTCCTTTCTTCCCATACAGTCCAAACAACAGCAGCTCTCATTACAATGGAATACCCAGGTATAACATTTACCTAGCGCCATTCATTAGCTATCATTACAATGAGAATAGCATTTCAAACATCAAGCAACTCTGAAAAGTAAAATTGTCTGATTTAAAAAAAAAAAAAAAAAATTGCAATTACTTCATGTAAAGGACCAAAAATCATTTAGAAAACTCGATGCCGTTAAAACAATAAACAATAGCATAATCAATTATTTATTTTTCTCTTATATGTCAATGTATCATTTAAATTTGATCTATGAGGCAGATTAGAGTTGTGAGTTGTGACTTGGAAGTGAAACTCAGGAGAATCAAAGAGTCAACGTAAGATTGGAGATTGGAGAAGTGCATGAGAGATTTCTTGTGGGAACCAGGAGAAGAGAAGCAGGATCATCTAGTAAAATGGGACATCGTGTTTAGAAGTAGGGACTAGGGTGGGCTAGGTATAGGTAATTTAGTAGAGAGGAATAAGGCCCTTCTAGGAAAATGGCTTTGGAGGTTCCTTATTGAACAGGACTGCTTGTGGCACAAGGTTATTGTGAGTATGCATGGTATGTGGGACAATGGATGGGGTGCCAAGGTCAACATCGGGCTTCTTCAGCCTCCCCTTGGAAATCCATTCATGGTTTACTTCCTGTGTTCTCAACCTTCCTAAAGTATGGTGTTGGGTGTGGCAATAGAACTAGGTTTTGAGAAGACTTATGGTTGGGGAATTCCACCCTAAAAAACCAGTTCCCTTCACTTTATTAGGGGTGCAACTCGGGTTGGCACGAATTAGCATTTTACACTACTTTGGGCTCAGGCCTTCAGGCCGGGCCTATTACCTGAGCCCACCCAAGTTGCATCCCTACACTTTATTCCCTCTCCCTTCATAATAATGAACCCAACTCTAAACTTTGCTTGATATCTACAAATGGGTTGGATTGGGATTTGGGTTTCACAAGGGGCTTAGGGAAAGGGAATGTTCCGCTGTGATTGAATCATTTTCAAAGATCAAACTAGTTTTCCTGGAAAAATCTTGTGTTGACAGTCATATTTGGTCAGCTTCTTCTTCTAGTATTTTTTTCTTGTGCTTCATTTTATAACTCTGATCCAGTCCAATAGTTTGGGTGGGTCCTTTCCGGTGAAGGAAATGTGGAGCAGACCAGTGCCTCCTAAAATGAAGGCTTTCTATTGGGAAGCAATGGTAGGGAAGATCAATACATGTGATATGCTGCAAACAAGGAGACCAAGATGGTGTCTCTCCCCTCGTATCTCTATCCTTTGAAAGAAAGTGGTGAGTCTACTTCTCATTTACTACTCCCCTGTCCTTTTTTGAAATGCATTTGGGTGTGGTTTTGCTCTCTCTTTGGCTGCACGTGGGACCCTGCCCTTGAAGTAGCAAGCCTTTTTGGCCCTGGATTCCTTAGCCTAAAAAGAGAGAGCCACTAGAGCTGTGATTTAGTGGACTATTTGGGAGGAGAAGAATAACATATTATTCAAGGAGACTAGCAAGCTCAAGGAGGCAATCATAGAAAGTATTAGTTTAAAAGTGGCATAATGGATTAAAATAATGGAGATCTTCAAGGTTTTCACAATGGATGCATGCTTGGGGTGCGGTGGCAACTTCTTCTACAGTGATCAACCATGCTCAATTTTCTAATCTTTTTGTCAATTTTTTGAATGGCTTGTTATATTAAAAAGGAACTAGTTGCATATGGAGTGACTCATAATCTTTTGTTATTTTTTGAAAAATGATACACTAAATCATAGTTATCTACTATAAAATGTTTAGCAAAGTACACAGTTCAGAATTTGAAGAGAAGAGAGATGAGAACACATTACAAATAATAGCATTAGATATGATATTTACTTTTTACATTGAGAGCAAGTTTGCAATACAAACTTATGAAGAGAATTGATTATTATACTAATAAATAGGGTTTATTTAATGAATTGTTTTCTTAAAATGGAAACAGCCTCCCTGTATGTGCAGGGGTAAGGCTGCATAAATCTGTCCCTCCCCAGACCCCACATTGGTGGGAGCCTCATGCATTGGGCTGCCTTTTTTTCTTAAAGTGCAAAAAATTGAGGAGAATCAATAATTATACCACCAAATTGGATGGAAAACATAACTGAGTTGAGGGAGCAGCAGCACTACCTAATGAGTAGCGTTTACAATAATACCATAAAATAGCCCAAGTAAACCATTTAGCCAGTCACAGTGTACCACACTTTGACAAATAATCTGATAGAAAAGTCTCTATAGTAATCTCTCATCAAAAACATAATGAGCAGAGTTGTGGTAATCAATTTGGAAAAAATCCCGCAAGACTACAATTTTCCAGAGAAGATCCTAGAATTTGGTCTCCCAAATGTTTCATATGATGGCAATTATGGTGCTCCTGCCCATAAACTATTTTCTAAGACTCAAAGAGGAGAAGGTTCCCAGTGCCCAGGAGGGGTGGCCATGGGCTGAGCTTCTCACGAGCTATTCGAGCTCATCTCATGAAAAGCTCAGCTCGATTTGGTTTAAACCAAGCTTCGAGATGAGCTCAAGCCTGATATATAGGCTCGTTTGCTAATCAAGCCGAGCTCGAGAGTGAGGCTCACGAGCCTAATATAATAAATAAATATTTTTTACATATACATATACATATAAATATATAAATATATATTTAATAAATAATTTTTATAATTCATATTTTTTGTATGTAACGTGAAAACATTTTTATATGTATATTTTTTATTTTTTATATGTATAATAATAAATAATTTTTATAATTCTTAGTTTTTTGTATGTAAAATAAAAATTATTTTTATATGTATAATTTTTATTTTTTAGAAAAAAACTTGGCTTGCAGTCGACCTCAAAACAAGCTAAGCTCAAACTTGCAAGCTTTGAACCGAGCCGAGCACGAGCTCAAGAGCCTAACATAGTTTCAGCAAGCCGATCTCAAATAGCCAAGTATTCGGCTCGGCTTAACTCGAATCCACCCCTAGTGCCCAGTAGGCACCAAATAGACATAAAATGATTCAAAATTTCAGTTGCAAATGCACAAGAAATGAAAAATGGTTTGAGTCACAAACTGCTTCCCTTGCATAGATTCACTCATTAGAAGACAATTTTCAAGCCTTCCTCCTTTGTTGAAGCATCTCGCATATGTAGATATATTTCTATTAGGACTCCCAACAAAGGTTTCTAGAGAGACCAATTAAACAAACTTATATGAGAACACCTACACCTTACTAGTATCAGTATTGAAAACATTAAATTAGGAAAAGCAAGAAGAGACACCTTTACAAATGATTTATCAAACTCAACCATTCATACTTTCAGCTTTAGTGAGGGCACTCTTTGGCAAATTGTTAAGGGAGAGCTGCATGGTATATCAGCAAAAACAATACCCACACCCAGTCTTATTAAATCATTACCATGCTATGATAACTCATCAACCAAAACAAAATTATACAAGGAATTTGATTGCTCCAGTTAGCATGGCCAGTGGAAATAAATATATGGATATATAAGATAAACATCCTATGTGCTTAGAAGATTTGAACTTGCTTGTTTTGATAAATAAGAAATCTTATTGAAAGAAGGATGAAACCAACATACAAGAACCAAGTAGACATCCTAGATTTAAACTTACTTGAGTTGAAGGATTCAAATTTACATCCTAATTTTTCAGCAGCCGAAGTGAAAGCCTCTTGGACAGCACTAGCTTTGGACAAAGGAATGGGTACAGCCTGCAAAAGAAATTTCAAATCAGAAAATTTGTAACTATAGAATCAGTAAATTAAGAACTGAAAAAATTATATATAAACAAGATACCGTTTACTGCAGCAGCAATCCAAGACGTTGTAAGTTAATATAAAGCAACTACCATCAATGTCAAGGCGACGCCTAGGCCTAGACAGACATCTAGATGCTGAGGTGTTTTTTAGGAGCTATTACTTGGTGTAATGGTAAAATATCAGACTGGCAAGGTTAGAACCGTATCCTCTCTACCCCTCTAAAGACCCCAGATAGCTGGGACCTACATTGGTTAATGGACCTTGTACCTTGTCTTGGTCTTTTCATATAGGAGGTAAAAGGTATACTCACTTGAGGTATAGTGCAGCTAAACCATGTCATATTGTATAAATAAAGGGTAGAAGGGTGTAAAAGGTGTCATATAAGTAATTTTCAATTTATAAAGCTATAAATTGAGCAATGGCTTTTGATCGCCATTTCTCAAGTCTTTGACTGGTCTTTGTGTCTGAACCCAAAAGGCTTACAAGAGAATGCAAGATAAAAAAGAGAAGAAAAACATAAGTATCACTCCTAGCTTCCTAGAATCACTCTAGGACTTTGGAAATCACCTACCAAGTCCCCCTAAAGTTCAGGCATCAATAGGAGGTCTTTGAAGAAGCAAGGTTTAAAATGCTGATGCTGGTGGAAATATTGGAAATGTTGTATGGAAATATTGCAAACATTATAGACATGGTGAAAACATTGTGAAATATGCAAAAGCATGGAATGCTGTTTTACGTAACGACAAAAGATGTGCAAGTAGACCCTTTTAAATTATTATCTTGTTCCAAATCATCAAAGCTATGATAGGATGAATTTAAGCAAAATTTAAATTCATAGAAAAATGTAAATGATTCTAATATATCAATCAAATGATTTATCTTACACTAAAAACTAAGATTTAACTTCATGTTTGAGAAGGATTTTGAGATGGCTCAAAGTGGTAATTGTGTCCATTAGGTTGGCAAGAACACTGCTTCTTCACATATCTAAAATATTGTTGCCAACTCATATTATAATACTATCTCTTGTACTCTACATGGCACTAGCAGCTTTCATTGGGGAATATGTCAATTCCAGTAATATTTTCTGTCAGTAACCATGGAAATGGAAATAAAGGGCAGCCTAGTGCACGAGGCTCCCACCAATGTAGGGTCTGGGGAGGGACAGATGTAGGCAACCTTACCCCTGCACATACAGAGGCTGTTTTCAAGATTTGAACCCTGGTCACCCAGGTCACAATGGAGCAACCCAACCATTGCACCAAGGCCCACCCTCGACCATGGAAATGGAAATATGTTGTGGAAATATTACGAAATTTATGGACATTTTAAACTATGAGAAGAAGTGA
This sequence comes from Nelumbo nucifera, assembly GCF_000365185.1. Next base: position 4,906,985 of record NW_010729102.1, on the reverse strand, counting down.
ACTTCATGTTACCTGAAGATTGGCATGAGTGCCATGTCTGGAAACCCACTCATAAAAAACAACTTCCTTGCCTAGATCCTTGAAATACATCTTCAAAGCATTTCTGAATCTTCCTAGTTCACTCTCTAGTTCTGGATCTAGAGAAAGAGTATTAGGACAATGCTCAATAGGTATGATCAGTACATGGTCTTGAACTAGTGGGCCCTTAGCCAGTGCACAATAGTAATTTTCTCCTACGGTGAGAATAAGATGAGACTCCACATTGGGGCTTGACAGACAGAACCAGCATTCTTTTGACCTGAAGCTCAATTGAAAGAATCCTGCTTAGTAAAACAGAAGCGATTTTCCTATGGAACACGAAAAGTTGCCACATTAAAAAATAAAAATCACAAACACATATAAGGGAGAAAGGGGGAGGGGAGGCAGGGAGGAAACGAAAGCAGTTTGGATCTGACTACTAATAAAATAGCACTGCTTAGGCATTATAAATAAGTATGGGCAGGAACCAAGATTTTGTAACATACCCAGATAAAAAAAAAAAAGAAGAAAAAAAAATGATCCATGTAGTAGTACACTTACCTGTTCTCTGATCTATTTCTCCTGTGAGAAAATTTCTCACCTTCATCCACTAAGTTGTGCTTAAAATTACAAACAGGACCCCGTTCGCATTTTCCTTTGTTTATAAAATCAAAACAAACACCCCTTAGACATTGCTCCCTTGCATCCATGTCATGCCTAAAGTTACACTTTTCTCCCCTTGAACAAGACCCTGAAGATGTAAATTTGAAGCAGAGCTTCTCACCATCTCCATCTCCCTGTTTCTGTCGTTTGTTGGAGACATCATACCGCCAATATTGTGTATCAGAAACACTATTGTTAGGTCTTTTTTCTGCTTCTTTAGGATGAACTGGTTTCTCTACAACTGTATATGGAGATAAGGTGGTGTTTGGTGGCTTCACACAGATCTCAGAAGCTGACATACTAGATGCTGGAGTAGGAGAGATCGCATGAATAAATTTCTGAGAAAGTATGTATACCAAAAGTTAAAATATGCCTTGCAGCAAGTTTTCTCTACAAGCATAACAGTTTTAATTGTTTTAGAACTTAAACAAAGTGCACATTTAGAAACCTAAGCTTGATGAGTTACACAGTGCTATCAATTAGAGAAGCCGAAAATTTTACTGAGAAGCAAAAGGCATCATACAGACTCTACAACATTGTTATCAGAATTTCTATGAATAAGAACCAAACCTGTTTATCCTTATTTCCAACAGAAGCAAGACCCAAGAAGCGAGTTACATGTTGGACCTCACTATTAGAGTATGGTTCTCGTGCATAAAATACACCTTTAGTGCCTGCAAAGTGATAGCTACGGACAAGATAACCACCACAATCAGAAAGCCTACATTATATCTATACAAAATAGTGTAGCCTTGTTCGGCATTACATGTATGTACTGCAGAGGAGAGACAAAAAATGGAAAAAAATTAAAAAAAAAGCAATGCAGGAAAATGTGGCTATAGTTCACTTTCAGAAAGGTCAAACAAAACAAAGGATATGAAGACAACATAATAGGTATATAAAAAATCTGTAATATGTTTTCATTGAAAGGATACAGTAGACATTTGCTCTATCAGTAATGGAATAAATATATCAAAAGAATGAGAAAAAGAAAAGGAGTACATGGGGCAGCAGATGAACAGAAAGATAGCAACAATTACAACAGCAAAGTTACTGCAAACTACACCTTGCACCAGATGAACAGAAAGAAGACAACAATAACAACAACAAAGCAACTCCAAACTACACCCCCTCATAGGAAGCATTGTTAGCAAAGAATCCTCCACAGAATTCATCAACCTTGAGATAGGGGAAGAGGCATACGTATAAGCTCATTATTGTCTGAATGATGCTGAGTAGGCTAGAAGAAATATGAGTGTTTAAGTTGATAGCGTGGATTTCATTGTTGGTATATCCATGTTCAAATTTGAGGGCAACTTGTTAACCCTTCAAGTGGTGACATGGACTCCAAATTTGAAGCTTAAACATCTGATATCAGAACCCTTGATTGTCTTGCAACAAAATCTTGGTAACTAAAGCAGTTGCACCAAAAGATATGGAAGGATGTTTTTCCTTTTTAACTTCAAGAAGTTGCAAACGACAATCTGCATAAAGGTTCTCTTTCTGATTATCAAGTACTTTAAAATTTGTGGCATTGCAGATGACAATTTTGAATATCTCTTCTGGTGTATTGAAATATATAGATCTAGGAAGAGTAATTCCAATGAGTTATTATTTGTTTGGGATTTGGAACTGTGAGAGGGGGTTGCACTAGCAAAGATAAAGGAAACAATATGGCAATTTTTAACCACTAAATGGGAATTTCAGTTTTAGTGTCAAATGCATGCACAATAATTGACCAAAAAAACATTGGTGATTGCTTACCGAGGCTTGATCTCAGCAACCAACTCTGATACGACAGGATCACTTCCAAATGAATCTGATATTCCAGGAAGAACTTCAGATGTATCAGCTCTATTTAAGACCCCACTTGGCCATTCATTAGTGATAGCCAGTCAAGAAAGTCAAAGAAAATGGACATATAAAAGTAAAACCAAATTGTGAAGCCAATAATGGAAAGCACCAGCTGTATTGAGAATTAAAACACTACATCCTTGACAACAATGAGGATATGTTAGAAACAGGTCAACCAAGTCAGATTCTTCAGCCAAAGCTCGCAATGCATCAATATCATCTTGGGTGTATGTTCCAAATGGTTGGCCACTTGATGACTGCCTCCCAGATAAGTAGACCACACATAACCCTGTACATGAGTTTACTAAATCAGCCTAAAGGAAAATCATTTGGGCATACAAGCCAACCAAAAATATTACCAAGTGAAAATGGAATTTCTAGCAACCAATATGTTGAACAGTTGAGAGCAGAAGTAATCAAGCAAGTTAGCAGTAGTAACAACAATAACAACATGGAGAACCTGGAGAAACTACCAAACAAAACCTAGAGATCAATGCTCTCCTTTGTTTCTCTCGGGTTTCAATAAACACCAATAGATTTTTTTTCTGTATGTAACACTTAATCCACCTGAGCAATTACGCGAATGAGTTACGCGAAGTTTATAATTTTTACATTGATTAGTTGTGACCCGGGCAACTACGCTCGGAATCAGCAAAGCTAAAATTTATCGGAATTAGAAAGATAAATATACACCAATATGACAAGTCAAGGAAATTAAGTAATACCATGGAGTTTGAACTTGCCACTACCCTTTAACCAGTACAAATTCTCGCATATCTTCAATCCATCCATCTTGAAGCCTTGATTATCCGGATTCCTTGAAGCAGCGGAAAGAACCTTGGGAGCACCGACGCCGTAGTCTCCGACGAAGTAAGTAGGAATAGGGACTTTTGAACGTCCATCAACATAGTCTGAGAGCTCCTCGAGCCGATCGGCTGAGTCGGGGAAGAACTGGCCCACGCAGAAAAGTGCATCGAACGGACCCGTTGATTTGTTTACCTTGAAGTAAATTAACAAAAAATATATATCAGACGATAATTAGTAAAACAAAATGGAAACTATAAGATGAAATTTTGCTATACGCCATGTGAGTGTGCGTAAATGAAAGTCTGAGAGAGACCGAAGAGACGCGCTTGAACAGCTGATTGAGGCGACCTAAAACATCTCCACAGAGAAGAATCCTTGGAGGAGCCATGTGGGAGAGAGAGAGAGAGAGAAAACTCAGAAGGCGGGAGAGGATTTAGGATTTAGGAATGAAGTGATACTGCAAGAGAAAAATAAAGGATGAATTTTTTAAATTACTCCCTAAGGTTTAGAAAATTGACCAAGTATATTATTATTGTTTCAATAAAGGGAATTTTGGACATTTTCTATCCCTGTCTAAGCATCATACACAAGTTTCAAAGTATCCAAATGCTAACCCTCATACACTATTGAGAGGCAATTTTAAGAAAAATATCGGAATATGTATATATATATATAGGAGAAAAAACTAAGATAAGTATAGATACGTTTGGAAACACTATAAATATTTTAATAAATCATAAAAATACATCAACAATACTAAATATAAAACTTCAATGAGGTGTATATACATTAAATTAATATATTTTAATGGTTTTATGAAGAATATATTATAGTTAATTATAATTTCATTAAAAATCCTATGCTTAACTATAATTTATAAATTATAATTCTTAAGTTTTAATGTTTTATGGGACAAGAAAAACCCAACTCTCCTATCCAACCATAAAACATGCATTAGCACAACTTCTATGAATAATAATTATTATTTATTATTTATTTTCAAAAATTATAAAAATAAATAAATATTATATAATATATTCAAAAAATAGTTATTAAAGAAGAAATTTCAATTGCTTTGTGGATATGATAGATCGTCTATAGAATTATAGTATATTCAATCATTGTGATCAAATGATAAAATATAATTTTTTTTTATTCTACAAAAATAATTATTAAAAAAGAAATTTCAATTGGTCTATGGATATGATAGATCGTCCATAGAATTATAAATTATTATTTATTATTCATCTCAAAAAATTATAAAAATAAATAAACATTATATAATATATTCAAAAAATAGTTATTAAAGAAGAAATTTCAACCTCTTTGTGGATATGATAGATCATCCATAGAATTATAATATATTCCATTGTTGTGATCAAATGATAAAATATAATTAATTACTATTTATTTTTTAATTCTAAAAATATATAAAAATCAAAAAAAAATATTAAATAAGAAATTTCAATTGCTCTATGGATATGATAGATAAATCCATAGATCTAAAACATATTTAGTCTTAATAGGTAGAGAAAAAACTTACATTTTCAAATTTTTTGTTAATTTATATTTTCCCCAAATACTCTCATGAAATTTCCATAAATCTACTGATAGCCATGGTTCAAAGTATTGATACGACACGCCCTGTATCGGGCGTATCGTATTATATCTTTTGGTCTTGATACACCTATTTACAGGAATTTTGAGACCCTCACTTATTTCAATAAAAAACATCTTTAAAATCAAATTTTGAAAAAAAAATACTAAAAAAACCCATTGAGCAGGGGCGTATTGGTACTTTGAACCATGCTGATAGCACAAAAAAAATATGATTTTGAATGTAAGAAATGTAGATAAACATAAATTTAAACATTAAAAAAAAAGAATCACAAGATATTATAAAAGATTGAAAAATTTTACCTATTTTTGCCATGTTTTTTCAAAATTTGAAAAATCTTTAAAAAAAACGATTCACACTTGTTTCTTGCAAACGTATGCAAATCTAGCACTCTAGGAATGAAGTTTAGAGTTTTAGAGACATTTCGATGTGAAAGAAGGCTTATTTCGGGGAAAAGAAGCTTGCTTTCCCCCTTTAATTTTTTTTTTAGTTTTTGGTCATATCTTTTTCACAGATACGCCCCAATACACCCCCGATATGCCCCGATACGCATGAATAAAGGCGAAATGCCCAATTTCTATGCGTATCCTATATTGGTTTTCCAAGATACGATACAATACGCCCCATATTGGACTTATTGTATCGAAATTTTAAACCTTGAGCATACAACGGGCATAAAGAGGGCATATATGTCCTTTACTCTCACTCTAAAAATTGTCCACTTATAACAGTTAAGAAACTGCCCACTTATAACTGTTCAAAATTGCCCATGAATTGTAAATAGTTTTGTCTTAAGAGATACTGTCACGTGCAAATGCACGTACATGTTTGCTAGTTGTCTTAAAGTAATCCAACTGTTTCAAACAATTCTCAGTATTAAAAAGATTATTTTGTCCTCAAAAATTGGCAACAATTTTTTCGAGTTCCTTGTGGATGACATCTACCGGTCTAGTCTCGCCAAGCTATCTATCCCCGAGCAAGCTCTATCACTATAAATTCAATTTTTTGATGTAGGAGAGATACACATCTTCTTGCTACACAACTCTCCAGAACCTGTTATGGCGACGAAGTATGGAAAGAGTTTTGACCAATCAAAAGATATGGTATGTCAAAACTCTTTCCATACCATCTTCCCACTAAAGAATTCGGGTTACTCGAGGGGTCAACCCTAACTCAATTCAAAGTAAAGTCGGGTTCATAAATTTCAATCTTAACCCTAACTCGAGCATCAACCCAACCCGACTTTTTTTGAGTAGGGTTACGGTTGGGTTCGGGCCAACCTGGCCCAAGTTACAGCCTTACCTCAGGGTATAATTATAACATTATCGATATCATTTTATCCAATTATGGTTTACTGTCAAATTGCAAGTTAAAATTAGATCAGGCAATTATAATTGGGTGTTAAAATTGAATTGGTTTCGATTTAGGTAGTGTTTGGTATCATTGCCATACCAAGCTCAAATATAGAGATGCAATGGATCATTACTACCTAAAAGGCTGAAACATATAAATTAAATAATACTCAATGTGATTTCCAATGGTTAAATTTAAAAAGAAATGTTTTTATTGATTAATTCATTATTGTACATAGATTAAAAGGTTTTTATGGGTGTTCAATGGTATGTATCTACTTTTGTTGATAGTATGTGATGTGCTAGAATATATCTCTACACCAAGGATTAAGGTATTGATACGATACTTCTGACATGGGGCGTATCATATCCGTATTCATGACCATGGATATAGGACACGGTATGATTGGATACGTATCCCACGAGTCATGCATATCGGCATAGTACGCCTTCATATCGGGCCGTATCACACCATATAAGTGGATTTGGTATGATACACACCGATACGGAGGCGTATCCATGTCTAGTTTGAAAAAACTATACATTGACTACTTTTGTATTGTTTTTCATCTTTAATATAAGTTAAAAAAATAGTATTATGAAAACTGAAATAAATAATTTAACATTTAATTTTTCCAAAAAATAATAAAAACTAAAAATTATAAAAATAATATATTTCATCTACCTTAGATGATTTATATATTTTATTTTACACATAATTATATGTTAAAAATGAAAATATAGTTGTTATTTGAAAAAAAAATAGTTATTATATAAAAATACTAAATAAATAATTTTCCCTCCAAAATTAATGGAAAACAGAAAATTATAATTATAAAAATTGAAATGAATAATTTAAGATGTAATTTTCCCAAAGAATTAATAAAAACTGAAAATTAAATATAATTTATTTTATCTACCTTAAATGATTTATTTGTTTTATTTTACAATTATGTGTAAAATAAAAACATTATATGTAAAAAATGAAAACATATTTATTATTTAAAAAACATTTGTTATTTAAATAAAAATGCTTAATTAATAAGGACCACTTCTCAATCTTTCTAGTTTTGTATCCCTGCCCAGGTGGCTTGGGAAAGGAATCTGGACCGAATCTATGTCTGTGCGTGCACGGAACGAGAGGCTCTCGTTCGAATTAATAAAAATTGAAAATTATAATTATAATATTGAAAGAGTGATAATTATTGTACAATGTCCGAATGTTCTAGAGTCCCGATATTGTTCATTGTAATATTTCTCTTCATTTAACCTATTGAAGTATACATTTCTCATGTATCTATATCTTATTTATAGATAATTCAGCTTTTAGTTTAATATTATTAATGCATTTATATGATTTGTATACATTTCCCTAACATATCTAAGCATTTCTATATATTCCATTCGTATTCATGCGTTTCCAAAACATATTTGTATATGTATCTGATTTATCGCTTGCTCTACACTACCGCACTGTTAACTAGACACGTCCTTGACTGTTTTTCAAGATGAATATATTATGAAGGGAATGCCGATTTGATGTTTCCCCGATAAAAATGTTTTATATTTTAATTCATAGAGTTCAATCATAATGCTGGAAAGATATGATACTTGATACCAGACCAATCAGATGGGTTTTGATCAAAATTTAGGAGAGTTTTGATTGGTCAAAGTCTTATGTTCTTTCTGTCATCATAAATTTTTCCTAACTCACGGACCAAACCACCTACCCCATAGGCCGTACTAGACTCAAATCACATTCTATCCGTTAAATTGAGATTCCAGATCAAACCAATATATATATATATAAATAGATAAATAAATAGATAGATGAACAAAAGATTCCATATTATCAATAAAAAATTACTTAAATGCTATATATTATGAAAGAAAATGACACAACAATAACTTCTATTTACTTCAATATAAGGATCTTCGGTAGACTTCAACATACAACCCAACATTACTAGTAGATACATAGTAACTAACTAACTATACCTAAACATACTCATGTATGATTAAACTACGTTAAGCCATCCACGAGAAATGAAATGGAAAAGGATGAAATGGAAATGTCTAAGTTAAACATTCTTGGTGCTAGTCGTGGGGATATGAATGTCAATTGGAATGGATTTTGTCCAATCCGATCTGGTCCAATATATAAGTACATTACAAATGGTCCAGGTCTAATCCAATCTGATGAATACTCTGGACCATTTCAATTAAATGTTTGGATCATCCAAACCTAGTTCATTGACACCCTATATTCTTATATTCTATCAGTAGACTAGATATTGGTTCAATCTGCTCCAATCTAATATAAATCCATTGCAAATAGACCAGGTCCAATCCAATCTAATATATACTTTGGACCATTAAGTCCAGACAGGTCCAATTCAATATGTCCTATAGGTCTGTCCAATCCATCCAAATTGATTTTAATTTGGATGGGGTCAATCCAAAACTCGTCAATTGACACCCCAACAGTATTCAAATTCAAGATTCAACATAATTGAATTGAATTCAGATAATTCGAATATTTAATCGGTTGAATTTGGATATGACCTGATTCAATTTGATAAATATCCAAATTCGATCGATTATTTAATTCTTAATATATATAATATTTAAACGTTTTATATAATTTGTATATGTAATAATTAAATTATATAAATAAAATATTCATTTTATATATTTATTAATTACCTAAAATAATTAATTAGTCAAATTTGAATTGAATCAAATATTCGAATATTTAATTAAATTCAAATTCAAATATTAATTTTCAATATCTGTCGGATATCAAATCGAATTCAAATATCAAATTTTCTAATTGGATTCAAATTCGAATATTGCCTGATTCGATTCGAATTTGATCTATTTACATGCCTACCTACGTGGGAATCTTGGCCTAAGTGGGGACAGGGGTCTTATAGGGATGCCGTTGGAAGGTGATGTTTAGATTTCTCTAACTTTATATGGCTATGTATCTTTGATTTTAAGTTGAACTTTTGGCTCTTTATGATGGCCTGAACTTATGCAATAATTGGTGTTAGGAATTGGGGTCATGGAAACTTGGAGGAGAAGTTATGAGGCATGTGTAAAGACACTGTCTTTAAAACGTTATTTGTCCCCACTTAGTTTTACTAATTTTGCTGTTGGGTTATAGGCAAACTCATTCTCAGGATACAACAGAGCCTTGGGCAAGAATTTACAATCAACAAAATTAAAGAATCTCCGAATAAACCTTTTGTGAGACAGTAGTAGATAGAATAGAGAGAGACATCAGTGAAAGGAATCATGGAGCATGAAACATAGGAAGATGCTGGTTTAGAAAAAGCTCATTGACTAGTCACAATGTTAACTTTGAATAGTGCCTCTTGGTCATACCCAATCGGATTGTGACCATTGAAATCATCAACGGTCAGCCTCGCACCAAAAGTCATAGTTACCCTGTGTCGCACACGCATTGCACAATAGCAAGCCCCCATATACTCTATTTTTATATTTCTAAAGAGTGTAAATAAGCTCATATTTAAAAACTCAAAACAAGTTTTATAATTTTCCAATGTGCATGGGACAAGTTGAAAACTAGTTTTAGTAAGAGAAAAAACTATTTTCCAAGATATGTATATAACTTTTTTTTCTTTTCTCATGTAATTGATCAATGAACTTGAATTAGAGAGTGAAAGTGCCGCCTTAGTTGATATTCAGGAGTCCCCCACCCATGGAACATTACGTGTATAAGAAAAATTTCAACTCTTCTTCATAATATGCATGTCGAGATTTTACATACAGGTAAGCATGCAGTCCTCTTAGTAAACTTGGGGGTGGAGGAGGATAGACTGAGTTCGGCTTGGGTCAGTGTAAATCCGTACTCACACCGTTCAAACTACCTCTTATACCTTGCATTGGGAATATCTCTTCATGAAATAAAGTACACAAGTAGGAAAATATTCCCGATGCAAATCTGTTTCAACGGGCATTGCACTAACCGAAGCTGAACTCGGATTGATCCCCCACAAGTCTTGCAACTTTGTGGAAAGAAGACTATATGTGAATCACCTATCTTCTCCTTGGTTAATTCTATGGTTCGGTGTAGCTTTCTTTCATTTCTTTGGGTCCTGTTTCTTGTATTTTTGTAGTTTTAATCTTCTTGGTTTCTGTTTAACTTTATAAATTTTATTGTAATATGGGCTTGGTTGAATTTGTAAGGGAGCATGATGTACTTTGGTTTAAGGGTAAGGTGGGCTATGACTTCTCTTGTAATTTATAATTTTACTTGTGATCATGGTTAATAAAATTGTAAGGTGGCTCATCCATATGGAGTAAAGTTTGATGTTATAAAAGTTGAACTTTATGAGAGGTGAAAATTTAGAAATTAATTAAAAACAATACTATATGAGAATTATTGCATATATAACTTCTAATTTGCTGTGTAATACAATATACGGGTGTAATTGAGCCAAGCGGAACTTGTATATTTCTTGGCTCAGTTTAATAAAATACTGTTAAGCTCAAATTCAAATTCGAGTTTGGCTCAAAAACTCAAAATGAATATATTTTTATATTTTATAAATATATAAATATATATATATATATTCTTATAAAAAATTTTATAAAATATAAAAATATATTATCATAATATATATTATAAATTATATTTTTATGTATATATATATATATATATTTTTTTTTAATTGTTGAGCAATTCAAATAATTGATGAACTTGAGCCCAAACTAGTGCTGAATTTGATTTTAGCCCTAGTATTACAGCATGCTTATTTGGATGAGGAAATGGGTGATCAAATGGTCACTTTTATTATTCTCATGTATAGTAGAAATCTCGTTTTTCCACTTTTGTGTTCTTATGAACCAAAATGGTCACTTTTATTATTCTCCGAATGAAAATTACTAAGTGGATAAATGATTAGTTAAATAAAATAAAGATATATAAATATTTGTTACTTTATAAAAAAGATACAAAGATGAAGAAAACAAAATGAAAAACTACTTAATTGCCGGCCAGTAAATTTCTCCCAATCAATAACAATCAATAGAATGCTTATGGATGTTTGGAAAGCCATTAGTTAGGTACAAGTTAAATATAAAGAAAAACTAGTGAGCATAAGTTTGGGTTAGAGGATTTTTTTTAAACATTTTTGTTTCACACTCCTTAAAATTTCACTTGGTTATTTGATAGAAACGAAGAGAGAAACAGAAAGTTGAGCAAAGTTGTTGAAGAATTCTATAAAATTTTAAAGAACAAGTATCTATTTCGAGCTCTTGTTGACTTGTTCTATAGATTACAACTCTCATACCTTTTGGTTGTCTCTACTTAGTAATTGGCAGCTAGTTTTCAACATTAATGTGGGAAAGTATAATACATATCGATGAAGCAAAGTCATCAATCAAACTGACGTTAATGATAAAACACTTCAGAGTGACTTGGATGATATCCGAGTTAGTAATTCCAACGTTCATAAGTAAGAGTATTCGAACTATCCAAGCCTTTTAGGTGCAACAAGTGTGCATAATGAATTAATTGAAAGCTTTTTTTTTTTTTAATGCACGTAGTGGTCCCACATTCTGTCATGTCCTACAGAGCTGAGCATTAGTAGCAAGCTTCAAAGTATGAACACGTATTGGCATGTATTGGCGGATACGTATCATTTTGGGAGCTCCCCAATACGTCCCTACAGAGTGTATCGGGGTTTTAACCGGTTCAGGGGGTGGAGGAGTTTTAAACCGGCCCCCCTGAACCGATTTTGAAAAAATAAAAAAAAAAGTACCGATATGCACCTACTGGTGCATCGATACTTTGAACCTTGACTGGTAGTGCCAAGTGGTATTTAGGCCCTGTTAGGTTCATAGGAATAGAGATTTGGAATCAGAATCGCAATGGACTATTCCAATTCCAACTGTTTGGTTGGGCGGAATTAGAACCCTATTCTCATTCTTGTTGGAATGGCATCCCCCCATTTAAAGGCCATTCTCTCCCCCTTTTTTGGGAATGAAATTCCATTTATGCTGATTCCAATTCCTATTCCTATTTCTATCTGAACTAAACAGATTATGGGAATGGATCATATTCCAATTTTGATTGTAAAGGATTTTGATTCCGATTTCGATTTTATCTACAAACCAAACGGACCCTTGGCTCTGCTTCACACATCACACGTGGTCAGGTCGATGAGGATTGTTTTCTGCTGAACTGTGCTTAGGTGAATGATACTAATAAGCTTTGCTTCACTTCAGTGGTTACCACATGTCGAAGTTCTGTTGGTGGTTGGTTCAGCCCGTATCACATTCATACATATGCAAAAGATAAAAGATTATGGGAGGTGTGGGCCTTGTATGAATATTTAAACCAAACCTTATAACAAAATTTTGGTTTTTCCTTCTAACGCCAAAAATTCTTTTTTTTTTGGAAATTGTCCAAAACCCGCCATCACTTTTTATGAATTTTCTTAAACTCACTATAATTTTTCAAAACATTCAAAATTCACTATGTCAGTGAGATTTTATTTTCTAAAACTCACCATCCGTAGATCACCGTTAAAGTTCAATGACCCAAGTTGTCCACGTCAACCTAAGTGTATGTTTCATGACTAAACTGCCCTTGAATGGTGAATCAGCCTGTTAAACAATTTTTTTTCACTGAAATGCCCTTTAAGTGCCCAAACCTATTTCATATATAAGATTCCTCACTGAGAGCCTTTCTTGCTCTCAACCCAGAGTGTTCTTGCTCTCAACATCAAAGGAAGGGACTTCTTGCTCTCAATGTCCAAGGGTGCATAGACGAGTTTTCCTCAATCCCCATGTTAACTTCCACATCGTTTTGGCATCCCAATTCCCCTTTCTCTGTATTTTATGGTGTATCTTCTGCAGCATGTGGTATCAGTTGGGGACCATGGTTTCAAAACTTTCTTTCTCGGCGATGATCGAAGGCTTTCAAGTTCATGTCCATGTGCTCAAAACTAATGGAGGAATGTTAGCTCGACTCTTTAGGGATTCCCCTATGTTAATGGAGTCTGTAATGCATCTACATAGTGATATTATCTTTGCTGAAAAAGGAAAAAAAAAAAGACCACAGTTCAATCAAAAGTTCTAAACTCTTAAGATCTGGAGACTGAAACCGTTCTAGTAATGAATACAATGAAATAGAAATCACCATACAGAAGAATCAAAGGTGTAGAATTATGTATGCTCTCGTGGCCTTAAACCCATGACTTCTCTCACATGCTGCAGAGATCTGCCTTTCAGGCCTTAAACCGACGACCACCTACATGAAGAGCAGGGGCGGAGGAGCAGCAACAACCGGAGGTAGGAGGCTCGGCACTCTCTGCAATTAATCGAGTATAACAGTGGTGGCCTCCGGCATGGAGACAAAGGCAAGAAACCACAATGAAGTGGGGCTTGGCAACCCCCACAAATCTAAGCAAATGCTGTATGGAACTCACAATGAAACACTCAACTATTTGATTAGAATATTATTAAGGGAAAAGTACGGATAGATACAATGTAGATTTCTGATTTCTACTATAGAGCTATAAACATTTAAAATGTCAATAACCCGCAATCTATGCATCAATTACTGTCTGTGAATTAGTATCAATTCCGAGTTAGCACCTACCCCAACAGTATTTTGGGCCTACAAATTCTGACCCTGTGCTGAACCATCATTTTCCCTATTATTAATCATTAACTGGTCCAAATCATGAGATATTATATTAAACTTTTCCATGGTATTTTCACCAATTACATGCATATATACATAAAAAAATTAAAAAAAAAACATATTTTGAACAGGCAAACATACAAAAGCTCTTACTTAACTATAGGCTGTCTTCTTGCAAACTCTTTTTGTCATTGGTTTTTGGCTGTTGACAAAAATCTTCAAAAGGGGCACTAACAAACTAATGTCCACTCCCACAAATGGCAACAATTTTCTTTTGTTCGATAGAAAACAAGAGAACCCAGAAAACCAGGTCGGGTCCCCACTCCCCACAACCTGGCAACCGAACTCGCCTTCCCTCTCTAAACTCCAGGTTCCAGATTATAACCCCCTCTGGACCATCTTCACGGGTGGACCGGACCCATGCTCCTAGAATGCTGATACACCTTCGTCAGGTGCCGGTCGGCGACATCACCGGCTTGCCCGCCTGTGGTTCACCTGAGTTCGAGATGGAGATAGGTACACCTGACACTGTATAACAGTCTTGCCAATCTTGAAACCGGGGATGACTGTGAAAGCCACGAGGAGATTATTGGATGACAATAATGCATCATTGCTTACACTCTCCATGTAAACCTCTGAGAAGCCAGACCCACTTTTTCTGGGTATCCTCCAGAGTTCACGAACATAAAAAAGATTAGACAATTTCATTTTTTTTGGCTGCATCGAAGTTTTAATATGATGCCTGATGAAGGGAAATTTGGCCCGACTTCGCGATCGCCCGACACGTGGCAAGGGCAAGCAGCTCGGGACAGTAGAGCGCCCAAAGCGAACATCAGAAGCAAGTCCAAGCTCACTACCGAGCCTGAACTCCAGACCGTTGTACTTAGTCCGAGTTCCTTGTTAAGAGCGAGCTCCCTGTTAAAGGTCCGAGCTCCCTAAGAACCCGAGCTCCTTAAGTCCGAGCTCCCTACTAGGAGCCCGAGCTCCCTGTAAAGAGCGAGCTCCCTAAGTAAGAACCCGAGCTCCCTAAAATCCGAGCTCCCTATTAAGAACAAGCGCCCTACTGGGAGTCCGAGCTCCCTATTAAGAGCGAGCTCCCTACTGAGAACCCGAGCTCCCCGCAAGGAGCCCGAACTATACTGGGCCCCAAGCCTCACAAAGCTGACCCGAACTGGCCCATGGCAGCTCGGAACACTCCAAACCGAACTCAAGACACCTCGCTCGCCACTCCAACACTTC
>NW_010729102.1:4841703-4872650 GCF_000365185.1 Nelumbo nucifera | reverse complement strand
CCTATGCATTAGCTTCGACAAGCTTGAGGTGGGCTGCCCGATTGGGGGGGGGTGGCCGATATAGAGCTGAGGCTCATCTGGCTCCATGGTGCCTAGGAAGAGCTGAGGCTCGCCTGACTCCCGTATCCCTTTATACTTGTTTCAATGAGGTCGAGTGCAACGCTCCAAGGAGGTTGGCTTCCTTTGCTGATAACACTAAGTGTGAAAGTTTAGGAGGCTAGCCGCCGCTAAGGTGGGGCGCTGAGGCACACGGGGCCCTCAGCCATCCTGGTGTATTCTTACGCATTAAGTCATAGCGAAGGTGTTCGCTACTTATTCGTTAAGTCTTGGCGTTGGTCTAGCGAGGGGGTATAGCCCTCGGAGGAGGCCATGCGCCCTATCAGTAGCGAGGCCGAAGAGTTATAAGAACTTAGTTTGTACATGCGCTGAGCATTGAGCCAAAGAGGAACTTTGCTTCATTCTTTCCTTAATTTCAAAAAGATGTTACAATCACTTATAGTACATCCGGAGGTTCTCCGAATTCCATGTCTGAGGTATAGGTCTTCCATCTAGGTGTCCAAGTGAAAAGTGTCGAGGCTGATGACTCGCTTGATTTTGTAGGGGCCTTGCCAGTTGGGGCCCAGCTTCCCTGCTCCTAGTTCAGGGACCATAACTTTTCTAAGGACAAGGTCGCCTCCCTCTTGATAGTGTCTTTCTTTTTCCCTGGAGTTGTATAGCGGGCCACTCACTGCTGGTAAGCGGCTACCCTTATATGTGCTTGTTCTCGGGCTTTTTCCAGTAGGTCTAAGTTTTCTCTAAGGGCTTCATCATTCTCGACTTCAATGTATGCCTCAACTCGGAGTGTCGACTGGCCCATTTCTGCCAGTATTGCTGCTTCTATGCCGTAGGTTAAGCTGAAGAGGGTTTCTCTCGTGGCTGTCCGAGGCGTAATTCGGTAAGCCCATAGTACACTATTCAATTCATCAGCCCAAAGTCTTTTTGCTTGGTCCAATCTGATCTTCATTCTATACAGTATTGTCCTGTTGGTGACCTCGGCTAGGTCATTGGTTTGAGGATAGCCTACCGAGGTGTACTATCGCCTGATGCCGAGGGAGGCACACCACTCCCGGAACTTGGCGTCATCAAATTGCTTCCCATGGTCGGTGACTAGCATGTAGGGTAGGCCGAAGCGGTAGATGATGTTTTTCCAAAAGAAATTTTGGATGGCTCGCACCGTGATGGCGGCCTAGGGCTCAACTTTCACCCACTTGGTGATGTAGTCTACTACAACAACGAGGTACATTCTACCCCCCGTGGCTAGAGGAAAGGGGCCAAGGAGGTCCATGCCCCATTTGGAAAAGGGCCATGGGATGCTGAGGGCCGAGAGAGTGGTGGCCGGCCGGTGGCATAAGTTGGCATGGATCACACTTTTGCACCAATCTAGTTGCATCCTTGTGGAGGGTAGACCAGAAGTAGCCCTACCTTAGGGCTTTTTGGGCTAGGGCTCTCCGGCCGAGGTGGTTACCGTAGATGCCTTCGTGAATTTCTTGTAGCACATAGTTGCCCTCCTTCGGACGAAGGCATCAGAGGTAACGCAAGGTGAAGGATCTTCAGTACAGCTTCCCTTCTAGCAGGGTATAGCGGGCTGCCTGTCGTCTAAGTCGTTTTGCCTTACATTTGTCTTCGGGCAACCATTCAGTTGATAAGAAGTTGACGATGGGATCCATCCATGAAGGTTCAGCCTCTATGGGGAGTACTCTGACAACTCGACGGCCCACTTCGTCAGGCAACCCGAGGTCTCGGGTTTGGCAAGGATGGCCTTGAGGAGTTAGTTCATTAGGACCACTACAACATGGATCTGGAAATACGGCCTTAGTTTCCTTGCCGAAATCACGATGGCGAAAGCCAACTTTTCTATCTTAGGGTACCTGGTCTCGGCGTCGTAGAGGACCTTGTTGGCATAGTACATTGGCTTCTACACATCATCTTCCTTGATGAGGACTGAGCTAATTGCTTCATCCCCGACCGAGAGATATAGGTACAGGGTTTCCCCTTCGGCCAGCTGGGTAAGGAGGGGAGGCAAGGTGAGGTACGCCTTGAGCTTGTCAAAGGCGCATTGGCACTCCTCCGTCCATTAAAATTCTTGCAGCTTCTTGATGGCATAGAAGAAGGGTAGGCAGCGGTCGACTGATTTTGACATGAAGCGATTGAGGGCTACTATTTGGCCTGTGAGTTTTTGGGTCTCTTTCATTGTCCACGGGGGTGCCATGTCTAGTATGGCTTGTATCTTCTCAGGATTAGCCTCAATACCTCTCTGAGTGATGATGAAACCTAAGAACTTGCCTGATGTGATGCCGAAGGGACACTTGCTGGGGTTGAGTTTCATGTTATACTTCCGCAATGTGTCGAAGGTCTCGGCTAGATCCGAGACGTGGGTCTCAGCTTTCAGGCTCTTCACTACCATGTCATCCACATTGGCTTCGACGTTCCTCCCCATCTGTTCTTTGAACACCTTGTTGACAAAGCGCTGGAAGGTGGCCCCAGCATTCTTGAGGCCGAAGGGCATCACACGGTAGTTGTATGTGCCATGTTCAGTGATGAACGAGGTATTCTCTTCATCCTCTATGTGCATCTTTATCTGATTGTATCCGGAGAAGGCATCCATGAAGCTAAGTAGCTCGTACCCTGAAGTGGCGTCAATGAGGTGGTCTATCCTCGACAAAAGGAAAACTGTCCTTGGGGCAAGCTCGGTTAAGGTCTATGAAATCAATACAGATATGCCATTTCCCATTAGCTTTTTTTACCATAACCATATTTGACAACCAGTTAGGGTAGTGTACTTCTTGGATGAAGCTAGTGTCAAATAACTTTTCAATTTCCTCCTCTATGGCCTTCTAACGCTCCAGTGCAAAGTTCATCTTCTTCTACCAAACTGGCCTAGAGCTCGGGTTCACGCTCAGCCTGTGTGTAATGACCAAAGGGTCAATTCTGGGCATGTCAGCGGCGGACCAAGCAAAGATATCGGCATTAAGTATGAGAAAACTTACCAGTTCAGATAGGCTCTCGAGGGGAAGGTTGGACCCAATGCGAACTGTCTTGTCGGGCTTGTCCTCGTCTAGGGGAACCGAGACGAGGTCCTCGGCCGGCTGGCCCCGGCTCATTGGCTCCTTCTTGAGGTTGAGCCCTTCTAGTGGTAGAGATTCTTTATTCTTGCCCTTCAGCACTGTCACATAGCACTGGTGGGCGGTGTGCTGGTCCCCACGAAGAACTTCGATGCCGTGCTCGATGGGGAACTTCAAGGTGAGGTGGTAGGAGGAGATGGTTGCCTGGAGTGTATGAATAGTTGGTCTCCCCATGATAGCATTGTAGGGTGAGCCAATCTTCACGACCAGGAACTCTATCATCCTTGTCACCTGCTGGGGCTCCATCTCTACTGTGATTGGTAGGGAGATCTTGCCCTCTGGTTTGACAATGCTGACGGAGAAACTGACTAGTGGGGCATCTATTGGTTGGAGGCACTCCGGAGCTATCTTCATTTTCTCAAAGGCTTCGTAGAAAAGGATGTTGACTGAGGAGCCACTGTCAACAAGGATCCTTTTGACTACGATGTTTGCAATGATGGCTGAGACCACCAATACGTCATCATGGGGGACCGTTACCCCCTTCAGGTTCTCATCCATGAAGGAGAGGGGTTCATACTTTTGCTTCTTGGGGGCCAGCCCCTGGATGTTCAGTTGCTTGACGTAGGCTTTGTGATCCGAGGCCGAGGCTCCACCCGAGGCCGTGCCTCCCACTATGATGTCGATGACGCCTACTGCTTGTTGGTGGTGTTGTTGTTGCTGTTGTTGGGATTACCTAAATAATAAAGCACGTTCCCCCTAGTGGGGATGAGGCGCCAGCCTCGCCTCCGACGTACTGCTTGAGGTGGCCTCGACGAATGAGGGACCCTATCTCATTTTTGAGATCATAACAGTCCTTGGTGTCGTGGCTGGTACCTCGGTGGAACTTGTAGTATTTTTTGGGGTTCCCCCAATGGGGGTTCTTCTTCAAATTTTCAGGCCACTTCATAAATTTTTCCTACCCGATTTGCATCAGAATTTGTGGGCGGGTGGAGTTGAGTGGCGTGTACTGATTGTAAGCCAAGGCCGAGGCTGATGGCTTCCTATTGTTGTTGTCGTTGCCGTGGCCCAGGTCTCCGTTCTTCCTCTTCTTCTCGGGGGATGTGTCCCGATGCTCTGTGCCTCTCTCATGGGCATCTGTAGCCGAAGCCTCTTCGACGACAATGTATTTCTAGGCCCTTTCTAGGAACTCTAGCTTCATCTTTGGTTGGCTTTTGGCAACGAAGCATTAGAGGGCCAAGCCGGGGAGGAGTTCACTGATGGCGGCATGCATGAAGACCAGGGGGTCGAGGTCACGGACCTCGAGTTCTTTTTTGAAGCGGTTTATGTATGACCGCAAACTCTCTCTTCGCTTCTGCTTGACAGTTATCAATGAGACAACGCTTTTCTGGGGGCGCTGGCTGCTGATGAAGCGGGCAAGGAACATGCTGGAAAACTGCTTCCATGAGGTGATGGATCGAGGTGGGAGGCTAGAAAACCATCGCCGAGCGGCTCCCTTGAAGGTCGCCTAGAAAGTCCGGCACGTCAAGGCGTCGGAGTATTCGTACAAGATCATGAGTGCTCTGAAGCTCTCCAGGTGGTCGTTCAGGTCTGTGTTCCCTTCATACATCTCCAAGGCGAGAGCCTTGAAGTGCAGGGGTAGAGGCTCGTCGATGATATCAGGGGAGAAGGCATCCATTCTCCCTGGCAGTTGCTTTATCCGGCCAAGGTGTCAGTTCGACCTTCCTTAACTTGTTGGAGCTTGGCTTTGACAGCTTCGAGCTCAGCTCGGAGTTCAGCGAACATGGGGTCGGGCACGGCCTGTGCACCATCCCGGTCTTCATGAACATAGTGGTGCTCGGCATGGACTCCGGAGTGCACGAAGTTGAGACTGCGTGCTTCGCGCTTAGCGCGGCGGTCATTCAGGATGTCTCGGAGGTGCGAGACGTGAGGGGAAGAGGCGCGACGCTGGCCCTCGACCCTAGAATGGGCGCTGGGGCGATAACGACATCCGCCTTTGCCCCTCGGATTGGCTCTTCGACGTCGGTGATGCTGCTCGGAGGGCTGACGACTATCCTCCAATCGTTTCGGCTCTTCCTCCCTTCGTCTAGAAGGTATGGAGTTTTCCTCCCTTCGGATGGGAGGTCTGGTGGTTTGGGAGAGTGGGTCGGCTGGACGACTGCTACCAGACTCTTAGGGCTCGGTCTGCTACGCGTAGCCGAGGCTGGGGACCGATTGGCTGGTGGACCCATGCCGGCCCGACTGTGTTGACTCCCCGGTGGGGTGGCCTCATGCTTGGGGGTAGCTCTACTTGACTCGTTGTGTCAAGTATTCCAGGCGGTCGAGCTTGGCCCGGAACTGTTCATTGGTGACAAAGTTTTGTGTATTTCTTGTTCTTCGTACCATGTTGGTTGGTTGGATCTTGGGGACTTGTTATCTCGTTAAAGTTCTTTTAGGGAACGTCCAAACGATGTTTCCCACAGATGGCGCCAATTGTTGATGCTCAGGATGGCCGAGGGCAACAAACTAATTTTGCCCCTCGACTCCGAAGGCTTCGAGGGTTCGGAGAGCTTGTTGTCGAGGTTGAGGTGGAGAGGGCTCCAAATACTATAGAAGCCGAAGTTAGTTGGCCGAGGTGCTGCAAGGCATAATACATCAGAAGCCCCAAGTGAGAACCCGAGGCAGAGTATCCGACGATCAAGTTAGTACGGGGTACGAAGAAGGGAATTAGAATATAGCTTTTGAGATCAGTTCCAAATCCAGATGCCGATTGTATTCAATCCTCCTCTTACCTGGAGGGGGGCACCTCTATTTATACTTGAGCTGCCTGGAGGTAGGTTGAGATGAACACTTGAGATGGGTGCCATACGTGGGCAGCCAGAGAACTCTACGGGGACGTGTAGGCGCTCCACGATTGACTCCGTACGAGAGAAGCAGAGTAACTCCTGCTATAGCGAATCTTATTCCCAAGTCTGACGCTCGTGAGCTGGGCCTCCCAACCTCGAATGGGCTGTTGGGTCACCCCACATCAGGACCATTGCTGATTGCTGTTCTATAGGTGTTTTTTAATGTGACATAAAATTAGTAACAATATTAAAAAATGAAAAATATCAAAAAAGGCGTTTATTTCATACCACACCGCTTCTGATTTTCAAGGTGTTGCTGGAGAAAACGCTTTTTAATAACATCAGGTTTGAAAAATTTATGTCATTTATCAAAATTTATGGATAGTTTTGATTCGTCAAAACTCTTTCCATATCATATTAAATTTTCGCATTGAAAAAAAGAAAAACTTATCGGCTACATAATGATAAAAACATTTAACGACTTGTTACCAAACACCATCCTAATCAAATCTTGATTCCGCTTTCTCTTTTCAAATCAGATTAAAGGGCGTTTCAATCGTTAAACAAATCTTTCAAAAATTCAGATTCTCCTTACCCAATGGTCCTGGGCGTGGCCGAGTGGTCGGTGACCACGTGATTATGTGGAGTAGAGCGTAGAAATCTTGGTGTGGACTTCACCTCTGAGACACTCAAGGCTACATCTGGAACCGTCCATAAACATGTGGTTTGATTTGATTGGACGATCTCTCGTTCTTGGTTGGAATCGGAATTGGAATTGAAATCTTATGGAATCTGAATCTGAATGGTTCATTTCCATAATCTGTTGGTTCAGATAAGAATGGAAATGAGAATTAAAATCAGCAGAAATAGTATTTCATTCCCAATGGATGGGTAGGAAATGACCATTCCTTCAAATAGGGAATCCCTATAAATCAGGAGGGTTGGGGTTCAGGGATCCCTATAAATTTAACCTAGCCTTACCGGCAAAGCAGGCTTGGAGGTTATGTGTGAAAGTAGATAATCTGTCGGTTAAGATCATGAAAGCCAAATATTTAAAAGATAATTTTTTTTTGATTGAGCAAAAAATATCTTGAGTATAAATCTAGGTAGGAGAGAGTGAGAGGATAAGTTAAAATGAACTTTAAATCCAAAAGGTGTTTATACAGTTAAGACTGGGTACTATGGCCTAGCATCTCTCAACAGGGTTCCAGCCACTGAGTATGTGGCTAGACTGGGGAAAAAACATTGGACTGAAATTTAGAAAACAAAAATTGACCCAAAAATCAAGAGCTTTATATTGAAAATGCTCTCAAAATGCCCTAATTGTGAAGGAAAATCTCTATGATAAGAAACTCTTAAATGACAACCTTTGCCCTATTTGTAACCAACATCTTGAAACTGTAATGCATTGCCTTTTTGAATATGATCACACAAAAGCTGTCTAATTTGGATCTCACCTAGGTTTCATGGGGGAGAGAGTTGGAACAAATTCAACTTTTAATACTTGGTTTCAAAATTGGGTTGAGTTTTGTTTTATAGACAGAGACAGAAAAGAGGACCTAATGGCTTTATCTTTTTTGTTTTTATGAATTATTTGGAAATCTAGAAATAGAAAAATTTTTGAGAACGTCGACCCATCCCCTAGAGTCACTCTTGCAACTTCTTACAGGATGTGGAGGGAGAGAATGATGATTTCCCAAGCAGGATCACCAGATTCTTTACTTCAACATCCAAACTCAAATGAGGGAATATCATCTTTTTGGAAAGGGTCATATGCAGGGAAGCTTAAATTAAACGTGGACGGGAGTTTTGAGGGTCCTGGAAGGTCAGGTTTTGGAGCAGTTCTAAGAAATGAAAATAGTGCTATCATAGCTGTAGTTTTTGGGAAGTCTACAGCAACTTCCCCCATACAGGTAGAAGCAATGGCAATTCTCAACGGCACCTGGAGATTTTGAGTATCTACGAAGAAGAAGTAATCGAAGTGGAATCTGACTGTCAAATTTTAGTGCAGGCGCTTAAAATAGGAAACTTGAATTTAGTTTCGGATGTAAACTTTCTTTCTTTAGATATAAAATCATTGACCGATGATTT
The DNA here is from genome assembly GCF_000365185.1 of Nelumbo nucifera. The sequence continues at coordinate 4,864,636 of NW_010729102.1, read as the reverse complement.
AGCAATTTCTTTGGTTATGTTAATATAGGTCTTGTAATGCTACAACACACTTGCTTGCAAAAAAGAGTCTGGATTGTTTATTCTTGATATGCCTGAATGGATACAAAATCTGGCCAACCAAGACTTAATTAAACTTTAATCTCTGTTGGTTTTTTGTATATTGTGACTTTTATTTAATGAATTATCTTACTAGTTTTCTATCAAAAAAAATGGAGGAATGCCATTCCGATTACGCCCAACCAAACAGTTGGAATCAGAAAAGTCCATTCCAATTCCGATTCCATATCCCTATTCCTGCGACCCAAACGGGGCCTCACATACTTCCATTTTTACGGTTTCTTCACTCTTCTACGGAACAACCACGTGCCTCTCGAGTGGGACAAATGCAGAAAAATTAAAAAATAAAACAGTAAACTTCCCCTCCATGATAAATACCCACTCTCCGTCTCACTCTCTTGAGCCACACCACACAGTTTCCTGTTCTTGTTCCTCATCTTCATCTTCATCTTCAACTTCAACTTCTCTGAAGAGGGGAAGAGTCTGGAGCTCTGAATTTCTACCACAGAAGGTTAGACGGAGAGCAATCGACGGCAGCCATGCTCGAAGAATCGGTTCCTTCGATCTGGGCTTCCATGTACAGCTGGTTCACCCCAACTGTCCTCTTCCTCCTCCTCAACCTCATGATCGGTACGATTGCCGTCACGTCAAGTTTGGGAAGCCACAAGCATGATCACAACAAAGACGAGAGACACGGACACCATCCCCAACTCGCTCGAGCTCCGTCAGTCCTACAAAGACTTAAATCCATCAATCTCTACCGCTACAGATCGGAGGAATTTAACGCATTCCCCACCATCACCACGGCGTACCAACCACCTGAGACGGAAGTCGTACAGAAAATAGAGCCGACGGAACAACATCAACAGGTACAAGAAGAAGATGAGGTGGTAGAAGAAGAAGAAGAAGAAGAAAAAGTAGGAAGAGCCGTACATCATAACCCAGATCAAGTTCATGACCACCATGTCAGCCGAAGCAAATCCGACACGAAACCGTCGTCGGGTGACATTCCGGTAAAGCTGCCGCAGAAGATGAAGAAGTCTGCAACTACTAAATCGGCCTTTAGGCATTTCGAAGAAGAAGACATCGTGGAACGCCGTCGACCGTCTACGGTGAGGGAGAATGAGAGCAAAGCCAGTGATTTGCAGTCGGTTGGAGTTGACGAAGAGGTCGATGCAAAGGCCGATGATTTCATCAACAGGTTTAAGCAGCAATTGAAGCTGCAGAGGCTTGATTCCATTATGAGGTACAAGGAGATGCTCAGCAGGGGTGCAAAATAATTAAGGTTTTTCTTATAATTAAAAGTATTTTAGAGTCTGTACTAGAGTAGATCTATTACTGTTGTTGGAAACCAAATAAGTTTTTCATTTTTCTTTATATTTTCCTCGTTTCCATTCTTTTTTCATTTCTATGGTCTGTATAAATGCTTGTTAGTTTGAGAAAAATCTCTGGGTATTTATATTTTAGACTTCCTAGTTATGAGTAGTGGATTACATTCACGGCGACTGCGAAAGGAGAGAGGAAGAAGAAGAGAAAAGGCAGAACAGAAGTAAAGCAGGAAAAGAGGTAAAGTTGCATGTGCGTCAGAGTCGATTTCCAATAGCATCTCGACTTGCTTTTCCGGATATTCGGTGGCAACAATTGCAAATTAATTGAATATATACGTCACGTTTGTCCTGTACATAGAAGATGATTATTATTGGTTGTAGATGGAGAGAATTGCATGTGCCGGAATTTATTTACGAGATTAAAGAATTCTGATTCCTTTTATTTAATATATACATTTAATTAAGAAGAGACTGACTCTTATTTATTAGAGAGAGAGAGAGAGACGACTTTGGATTGAAGACTGTAGATGGCATATGGGCATGTGCATAAAGCCTGCTCGTGGGACTAACCATGTCGGCATATCTCATACTCTCATTCCTCTCTGCAAATGGAAATGGGTATCCAGTGTGTATTAGTATTATCACTCTCTGGGACGAGATGGAATTGAGTGTGGGAAGCAAGTTATAGTGGTGGGACCCATTGATTGGTATGTGGGTCATATGTGCTATGGGTCATGGGTTGGGCCATTACAGCCCTGGGCCTGTGATGGACTGATGGGATAACTATAAAAAATGTTAGAAGTTCGATTTGAGCTTATTTTAAGAAGCTAGAAATGGAGTTTTTTGCTTTTTTTTTTTTTTTGTCTATTTTCAACCAAATGGTCTTTGGGTTGCCAAAGTTGTTATGTAAAAGCTCACTGTCTTTTATTGTAAAATCTTGATCTTTCAAAAAAGATTTGCCAAATAATCCCTATAATTTTCACTCTGGGTTGATTAATTGGTATAGTGAGTTTGGGGCACATTAGTGAGTTCAGCAGTTCAGGTAATATATAAAATATTGGGTGCTGTTTGGGCACATTAATAAAAGAGACCAATTGTTAGAATTAATTTGGATTCCACCTTTAAGAAATAAGGAAATGCTGCAAGTGGGTGTAGAGTGTAGTGTATCCCTAGAGATCTATAGGGAAGATCAATATCATTAGAAAAACTATGGTTGTGTTGCCTTAGGATTTGTGCTTCTCAAGCCCCAAAGCACAAAGTTCAAATTCTAGGGTTTTTTTTTTTTGTTGGCTTTTAACTCTCAGCAAATGGTCTTTTAATTTGATTCAACATTGTTCTTCAGGCTCAATTTGGAAGAAGTACGAGTACAAAATTATATATTTGTACTGTACATATTTGTGTTTGTACTCCTTCGAAACTAAGCCTCAGAGCTCAAAATCAAAATCTTATCCAAATGAAGCCAGAATTTGTGGTTGAAGCTCCCTTCTTTTTGATTTAAAAGATGGAAGTATATCATTAACTACCAGAAAACTTACAACTTTCCCATCGAGGAGTATCAGTCATATTATCTAGCAAAAGATTCACAATATTTACAGGAGGATTATTTAGATATTTACTACGGCAGTTTAGATTGAGAGCCATATTGATATAGCTAAACTGTCAGCACATCTATTAGCCTCTCTGTAACAGTGACAGAGGGTGGCATTTGGGCATTGGCTAAGGAGCTGCATAGTGTTTTTGAAGATGACTTCTGTTCTCCAATTCGGTGATTTTCCTTGCTGAATAGCAGTAACAGTGGATAAGGAGTCTAATTCAATAATGAGAGGGAAAAGACCAATGTTGTTAAGGTATCCTCCACACCATCGATCCCTATAATCTCTGAAGAACCAGCAGATGAAGCCATTCCTGAATGATGTTTTGATGCCCCATCAGTGTTAAGCTCAAATGTGTGTTCTGGCGGAGGAGTCCAAGTAATGCATTTCCAGAACCTGATACCACTTTGAACAGATGGATTAGCAGCCATATTTACATATCAGTAGCATTTTTATTTCTGACCACATGGATTTGATTGATATTTCTTTGTTCTCAAAATTTATATCATTCCTAGATTTCCAAATAACCCACAAGGTATGACACAATAATGATAACATATATTTCTCAAGCTGGTTCTGTAATCTCTGAATCCAGTATTTAAAATTCTGAGGGATAGATAAAGCTATTGGAAAGTAGGTCTAGATATCTCTGGTTTTTGGGCAATTAAAGAACATGTGGATGATGTCTTCATTTGGACTTTGACAATGAGAGCATTTTGGTTCAGGTATTATATTCCTATGGTGAAGAATTGTTCCAGTAGGAAGTTTACCTATAACTCACATCCATATCCATACGAAGTGTTTTATCCTACGGGAGCATGGAAATTTCCAACTGTGTGGTCTCCATCCTTGTGTTTAAATAAAACTTGATAGGCTGACTTAACTGTGACACTTCCATCCTTACTATTGCTCCATTTCCAGATATCTTCCTCATCCTGACAGTGGGTAATTGGAATAGCAAAAATCTTGTTCACTACAGATTGAGGAAGAAGAGAGATTGAACATCAGTTAGATTCCAATTCATATTGGAAATACAGTCCGCCACTAAAATGGGGTTAGAACTACTAAAGGATCCCTGAAGTCTAAAGTTTATAAGAGGAATTGTAGAAACCCATGGATCATTCCAGAAATTTGTTGGTTGGCCATTTGCAATCCTCTTTTGGATTCCTAACTTGAGTAGATTTATGCCCTTAACCATGCTTTTTCATCCCTAAGGGGGCGTTTTTTTTCGGATTTTGAGAGGGGAAAGTCGGTCAATGGGATTTTGATTTCCATTGACCAAGAAATCCATATATTTTTTTCAGATTTATGTGGGGACCAGGGAAAGTTTATTTTCCTGGGTATCATTTATCCGGATAAGTGATACCCATCTCCTAAGTGGGTAAATAACTTTCCCACCTCGGGGGAAAGTTGTCAACACTTGAATGGGACAAAAATACCTCTTTTAATAATGGTTTTTTATGGCTAAAATGGTCATTGCCTTATTTACTTGGGAAATAAAAGAATATGGGTAAATGCGCTTACCCGAGTAAGTCTTTCCTGAAAAATACTTACCTAAGTAAGTGCATTTACCTGTGTAAATAACTTACCGAAAAGCAAATAGAGACTAAGAATCACCCAATAATGCCGTGAGATCAAAGAAGTCTCTCCCTTGACTATATTTTGCAAAGAGAATTTCAGAACATAAAATTTTTATTATTTTTTTAAATTCCAGGCCCTTGATTGACTAATCCTGTATCTTTCCGCCCTAAACCCCCGATTTTAACTGGTTTTATCACCGTCTTCCACCCTAGATGATGTTTACTAATTTTTCCATTTGACCCCATAAAAAATTTCTTTTCATTGCATCAATTTGTTCTGCAACTTCATTTGGAATTTTAAAATTTTGAAATGAACAGATAGGAAGGGTTTCAATAACACACCTTATTAAAATTTTAAAATTTCTTTTCATGCTTTTTGATTCGTCCCTCCAGTACAGGCATGCCTAAATATTTATCTATCTTTGACGTAAGAGGAATACCCGACTGGGTAGAGAGATCTCTTTTCAGATTTCTTGGCACTATCATTAAAAATTTATTTAAATTAATGGTTTCACCACTTTGAGCACAGAAGCTATTAATCATATCTAATACTCTATTATTTATATATATTATTATATTATTTCTATTATTTAATATAAATAACATTTATATATATATATATATAATCGGGGTCGGGATGGGGTGGGGACCTCAATCTCTATCCCCAACCCCAACCCCGACCCTGATTTAGGATTCTATTAATCCCTGTCCTTGATCCCGATTTCGATTAGGGATTCCTATTAATCTCCATCCTGCCAAAACAATCTCCATAGGGTTGGGGAAGTCGGATCCCCGTTGGGGATGGAGTAAATTGTCATTCCTATTGCAAAGGCTTATAGGTTGAAATTGAGTGGTTTCTTGTTTTGGGATTACGACTTATCAGAAAATTACGTACTGGTCAATACATATTTCTGAATTCCATTGCAGACCTATAACCATTCAAATTGTCCAAAACCCCCCACTCTATATGTCAATGCCTACTCATGAATTAGCATCATTTCCAAGTTGGCACCTATCCCAATTATACTTTGGGCCTTTAAATTCTAACCCCAGGCTGAACTGTCATTCTATGGAATTTCTCATTTTTTTCAAAAATTTCCAAAATGGTGTGAGTGACAGTGGGTCCCGCAGTCTCCCAATGTTTTATAAAGATTAAAGAATTCTGCTGTAAGATTACCTTCAGGGGCCTGGGGATTTTTGGGAAGATTCAAGTCTAATTTCCTCAGCAGTAATATCTTCAATTGGCAACTGGTTTCACAATTGGGCATAAATCCGGCCGACATTATGCACTTGAGTTGCAGGCTCAGTATAAAGAAATTTAAGGTGGTCCAAAAACAATTTTTTTTTTTTTTTTTAATTTCCTGAGGCTTATGTGTCCACTGATTTTGATTATCTTTTATAGCCATGACTTTATTTGATTGTCTTCTTCTAAGTGGAAAAAACTAGTGTTCAGGTCACCCTCCTTAAGCCACCACTGAATCCTGGATTTCTGTTTCCAAAATAAAATACTTCTTGTCTTAATATTAAAGAAAGATCTGCATATTTTTTCTGAGAAATATAGGATCTTTGGTCTCTAAATAGTTTTGTATGCCATTCAGCCTGTATAAAAGTCTTCTTTTTCATTTGAAATAAATTTTTAAAAATATTTTTATATTCTTATTTCAGGCTTTGGTTAAATCAGCCACGAGAGGTAGATACGCCCGTTTGTGTGTAGAGAGGTAGATATAAGTCAGCATTTAAAACCATAAGGCTGTGTTTAGTTTGAAGGAAAACCTTTACAAAACTTGTATAGATTTTCTTATGTTTCTCTTTCTTTACTTATTTTTTCCTTCAATCCAAACATAATCTAAGGGTTATGATCGATCGATAGTTAGTGGTATGAAAAGCATTTGCAGGTCTTCTATTCAGTATAAATAAGTCCAGGAAGATGGGATTTGTACAAGAATTTGTGCTTTAAGTTGTAAGAATAATTCAACTTTTTGAATAGGCCTGAGCAAAAGAGGAAAGCTCAATCTTTGCAAATAAAAAAAGAAAACATAACCCATTACAAAAAGCTAAGAACAAGAAAAGAACTCATAATCGATACTTAAAGTACATCTACAGTATCAATTTGATCCAATCCAGTTGTGGGCCAGGTGATAATTTAGCATCCACCACTACTCTGATCCAATCCTAATAAAACTCTCCCTTTCCCTACAACACTACAAATCAAATACTATTTCTGATTGCAGAAATTGTTAAAAAAAAAAAAAAAAATCTTGTGGCATAGCCTATAGTATCTTAAATAATGATAGTATAAAGTCTACCTAAGCCCAAAGGTAGTAACAGGTTAAAACCAGTTCAGAGATTGTTTCAAACTTACCTGATGTTGTGATGTGAAGAGAAACTCTAGTTAAGAGAGTTTGGATGATAATGTATTGTGGTCTGCATATCTAGACACAAATATATTACGTCCCAGTGTATTGTACGGCTACAGTTTCCACAAATATATATTACGTCCATAATGTTTCCGCCATGCGGCTGTCTTATGTTTTTGTGGTCAGTAAATCTGAGTTCACCTATTTCATGACAACAGATGGCTGTTTTACGGGCTATGTGGCTTCTCTCATCACTTGCATTTATGGCTAGCCTAGAGAGCAAAATGACTGAACCCACAACTCATACCTTATACATGACTCTTTTTGGAAGTTATCCCAATTACAAAACCATCACCTCTACAAGCTCTTCAGCTTTTGACACATCTTCTTTCCTTTTTGTCACCCTACTTGTACAATGTTGTAATGACGCAGCTCATAACTTAAACTTAGCTAATAATAATCTCTATCATGTTCAAGCGTCCATTTTCTTTACAATCAAAATTGAAATTGGAATGAAATCTATTACAATTTGGAATCAAAATGGTCTGTTCCTATAATACGAATGAAAGTGGGAATTAAAATCAATTGGAATGATATTTCATTTCTAAAGAAAATAGAGAGAATGAGGGAATGACATTCCACCATTAATGAAAATGGAATTCTGATTCCAGTTCTGCACCCCTATTCCCACGAAACAAACGGGCCTGCTATGAAAGGAAATAACTTCAAAAGGACAGAAAAAAAAAAGACAAAGATGCTTAAAAATAAAAAAGGTAATCGCTAATAAAGTCCAAGCCCCCAATGTGCAACATATGCTGATTAGGCGAGGAATCGAAAAATGGAAGCGCTAATTGGATTGAATAAATATAATTCGAAAAAGATTTTCGAATAACAATTGTCTGGGTGGTGTAGTTGGTTATCACGCTAGTCTCACACACTAGAGGTCCCCGGTTCGAACCCGGGCTCAGACAATTTTCTTTTGTTCCTGTCTCAACTCATTATTTTATTTATTTTTATCAGTCCTACAAACAAATGGTTTAAGCAATCTTAAACCAAAAAAAAATAAAGAAGAAAGAGAAATGTTGGTAAACAACCAGTTGTAATTGTAACATCGCTGGCTAGTTCCTAGTTGGCTTCCATCGGGTTGCTCTAAAACTATCCACTTTTGGCCGGCAAAAACTCCACCGTCGGTTGCCGAAGAAGGTTTGGTACTTGGATGGTCGCGTGATTTCTCCGGTGACTTCTACGCTATTATATTGATTTGCTTTTTCGATAGAAGAATTGAGTGAAGTGCTTAGGAAACAATTTCTTTTCATACATGCCTTAAAATCACAATTTACAGCTTACGTGATGGTTGGTACTGTGGCTGTTTCTACTTGATACAGTGCCACTCGGGTGTTTTGATATTAAACATCAATTTCCTATCTGGCCGAGTTGATCTGTTTCGAGTTAAAACTTAAAACAGTCATAAAATGTTTTTATCAGAAACATTAATCATCGTTTTTTCCCGCTATATTACTAGAATCAGACAGCGTGAAAAGGGGGCTTAAAACTTAAAAAGAGTAAAAATATGCGCAAGGAGGGTTGAACAAGTGGCTTGTGATGGTTTAAACGTATAAAGCTTTTCGGAATTTGCCGAGAATGAGTGAATGTGCCGGAATCACATGATCAGAGGATTTGCACAATCCATGCGAAACGAAAAACGAAGCCTGACTCGTTGATTACCCAAAACAGAAACAAAAAACATCATTCAATCATAAACACAGTTCACACTTCACAGGGAAGAGTGGGAAGTGTAAAAGAAGCCAAACCAGAAAGAAGACCAGGAGAGAGATGCTCTGGGTGGATCATCATCTTCCCTGTGGGAAAAGAACTCGTCTGTGGGGAGGTGCATTCTTATGTTGGGTCTGTTTGATGTTGGCCATGCCCAAAATCCCTCATTCTCCCAAGCAACACGTATTCGCTGATATGCGCAATTTCCTGGGTAACACAATGCGTACTCTCTCAGTTTTTCCTTTTCTTGTTTTCTTGTTTGATATTCTGATCCTCTCCTTCCTTTTTTTTTTTTTTTTTTTTCTTTCTCTGAAAATATATGTTTTGGGTTTTCTTAGGAGTCCCTAATACCTTGAATGTGATCTCCAATTTCCCATTTTTGGTTGTCGGAGTTCTGGGTTTAGTCCTCTGTCTCCAAGGAAGTTTTTCCGCTATAAGGTTTCGTTGTCTTTTACTTTGTAGTTCCATTTTCTTTCTCAAGTTCCATTTCTGGTATTGATTGCTTTTTTCGGATTGTGGAAATGGGTCGGATGTAGTTTGCGAGGGGAGGTTTGGGGTTGGGCTTTCTTCTATGCTGCAATAGCAGGGATGGCTTTTGGCTCCGCTTATTATCATCTGAAGCCTGATGATAATCGGGTTCTATGGGACCGGCTTCCGGTTAGCCCTCGATTTCCTTCTGATTCTGTTTTCTATACTTGTGCATTCCTTAATTGGGTTCCTGAGTCCTGACGATTTGGTTGATTTACTTATTTCAAGTATTCATACTAAGCTTGGAGTGTCGGTTGCAGAAGATGATTGCATTCGCCTCGCTTTTTTCTTGTTGTATAATCGAGAGAGTGGGGGAAACGATTGGAATCATTTGCTTGTTTTTGCTCCTTTTGCTGGCTCTTGCCAGCATCGCTTATGAAAGGTTAAATACTAAATTTGTTTGTTGATCAGTAGTGTAAGTTTGTTATATTATTTTATTCTCTACACAACCCCATCCAAGGATAAATGACATAGATCTCTGTTGAATATGCTATGTTATCTGTTTACAGGATGTTCGATGATCTTCGGCTGTGCATGTTATTCCAATTGATTCCATGCGTAGCAATTCCATCTATGTCGTTTGTCTTTCCTCCCAAATATACTCATTCGAGATATTGGCTTTGGACGACAGGTTTGAAACTTGATATGCATTACCTACGTGCTTCATAGAGTTTCTCTTAACCATTAGTCCATTACGCAGAATCCATCTCTTCTTAACGACATGCATTTGTATTTGAATTTTGATTATAAACTAATTGCAATATTCATTTATCTACTGAATGTGAACCATATGCTAGGAATCTAGGGGTTTACAATTCCTGCAATTGAATTCTGTAACCAATTCTTTTGAACTAGCAGATCTCGTGTTGGGATAAGGCTTTGCTTAGTTGAGGTTTGAGAATTTATGAATTTGCACTATTATCCATATTAGCATGTAAATTTTGGCCAATGTTGCATGGACTCTCCTAAATGGATGAAGCGTTGGTGTTAGAGACATAATGTACTCCAACAATCCATGGATTCTTGAAGGAAACTCCTATGTGATATTTTTCTTTTTCTACTTGCTTACTCGACATAAACGAACAACTAATGTAGACAATTGATGCCAAATTTTCTTTTAAAATGATATTAAGTAACAAAAGTAATCTTATAGACCTTTTTCTATAGGCTTATAATGTTAAAATTAAACCAAATATGGATTATTTTAATAGTTTATACTTTTCTTTAGATTAGTGTAAGAGAACATACTATGCACGTGTGCAAGATTAAGGGGTAAAAAGAAACAACCTTATATAAATTCCAGTACTTTGATTTAACTTTTTACAGTCTGCATGAAACCAAGTCAAGTATCCGCTTTATATGGTATTGTTGTGTCCATGAGTTTTATTTCTTTCTCTTGCTGATTCGGAATCATGGACATGCATCAGATTCTGGTCTCCAGTGTTGATGTCCATATAACACTGATTTTGGCAAAGAAACACTGTATTAAATCCTTGGAAGGATTGTTTAGCCCTTCAAATTGTAGTTGTACAAATAAAAGAGGCAGGCTTATATGGAGATGTACCAGGGCAGCAGTAGTTTGGACAGTTTGGGAAGAAAGAAATTCAAGAATATTTGGGGATAAGGAAGCCTTGATTGAGAACATAACCCTAAGGATGGCTCATTGGGTTAAAACATTGGATCTATTTTCAGACTTTCAGGTCAATGATTTCTTCAGATCTTGGGGGGCTATAGCTGCTTCCTCTTCTAGAAGACAGATAGCAACAGTGGACTGGTCACCTCCATCAAGTGGCTGGATAAAGCTGAATCTCGATGGGGGTTGTGTGGGCAATCCTAGCCCCTCTGGAATTGGAGGTGTAATCAGAGACGAGGAAGGAAATACATGTGCTTTCTTCTCAGGTCCAATTGAGCAAGGTGATGTGGCATCTGCAGAATTCTTAGCTGCTGCTTTTCGAGTTGAGAATGCCAAAGATTTGGGTATTGAAAGATTAATTATTGACAGCAGCTCCAAAACAGTAGTAGAATGGCTAAAGAAGGGAGAGGGAGTATCTTGGCATCTAAGAAATGTCCTTAGGCATTTCAAATGGCTCTCTAGGGGTATGTTTATTGAAAGATCTGCCAATAGTCTGGCAGATGGTCTAGCTAAGCATGGGGCTCAGAGACAGTATGTTTTGGGTTCAACTGTAATATGTTTAGGGGGTTTAGACACTTGGTAAGGCTGCAACTTGGGCCAGGTTGGCCCGAACCCAACCCAAAAAAGTCGGGGTGGGTTGTGTCATGTTGATGCTTGGGTTAGGGTTAGGGTTGACCCCTTGGGCAACCCGACCCAACTCGAACCCGACTCTATAGTACATATCATGTATATGTTATATATATGATATCATACATTGATTTGCTTAGATGCATGATAGTTGTATAGCCCCTACCACATACTATCATTTATTTCTTTTAAGATAATCACTTCACTTAATCCTAATTGGAAATACCAAAACCTTCATAACATTTTTTTATGTTTTTTGAATATTTTATTTTTTATTTCCTCTTTGTTTTTTGCTACCCATAGCTTGCTTCCCATAAAATATCTATTATAAGTTATAATGCATAATAAACTATAACCATTTCAAACACTTTTTTTTCCTAATTTTGTACTTAAAGAACCAATAAAAACATCAACAAACAAATACTAATAAAACATAGGATTAATATTTGTAGTGAAAGTTGAGTTAAGATTTGAGATTAAGAAGTTTTACGAGATTTTAAGGGATAGGAAGAAGGTTGGGTTGGGTTGGGTTAGGGTTGGCCTCAACCTATGGGTGCAACATTGGTGGGCCCAGCCCGAGCCCAAACTGGCCCAACCCGGAATTTTACACGGGCTGGGCTTGGATTATTGGTCCTCGCCTCCTTGGGCTGGGCTCGAGCCCAAGAAGTCGGACTTTTTTATTTTTCGGGCCGGGCTTGGGCCTAGCCCGAACCCGGCCCAAGCTCATGTGTATATATGTAAATGTTGCATACATATTTACATACATACAAAAATATATGTATATGTATATGTATATATATATATATTGTATATATATATGTATATATATATGCATAAATACATTTATATATGTATAATTTTAGAGTGAGTTCATACCAACCCGAGCCCGGCCCGGGCCCAACCTGAGTGTATCAAGTTACAGGGCGGGCTGGGCTCGGGTTGGGAAAATCGGGCTTGACCTTGGGCTTGGGCTGGGCTCAGGCCTTAAGCCCAAATTTTAGGGCCGGGCCTGGGTTGACCATAAACCTGGCCCAACCCGCCCGACTTGCACCCCTATCTCAACCCGACCTGACTTGCAGCCCTAACATTTGGTGTCTTCTGTATTTTCCACAATGTTTTGTTTCTCTGCTTTCTTTTAAAATTAATAAAATCCTTTTATGAGTTGCTGATAAAAAAATGTTATCCTTGAATGGTTAAGGTTAATATTAAAAAAATGCTTAAGGTTCCCATAATTCCTGCATATAAATGTGGTTCGGAATTTAAGATGTTTCTTAGGTTCTGGTTTAATTAGCTGTTTTGAGTTTGAACTACTTTAGGGAAAAGAAAAGATGAGGTGATTTGTGTTATTAATTGGTTATTTTTGTTGGAGAATGACCTTAAAGGTAGGATCTTGGCTATGCTGCATTGGAGCTTCAAAATATGTGTCATGCCCATCTTGGACACTTCGACCTTTTACTGTAAATTCACACCTTGCTCATCTTGGTGCAGAGTGGGTCTAGGATACCATTTGAAGGATATTGTGAGATTCTTACTGGAGAAATTTGAGAGGATGTTGACTATCTCCTTAAATGGTTGCATTTCAATTGAAAAAGAAAACAATTGCTAGCTTGCTTTCCTAATATACGTCTTTCCTTGCAACTTTAGTGTTGGTGTTGAAACATCATGGGGAATATCAACAGGGAGTTCTCATGAAATGACTTTAAAATAGTCCTTGATAGGAATGAAGCTTAGAAGCCAGAGTATTGGAGATTCAAATGGGAAAAGTAAAGGATGAAAGAGAGAGGAAGAAAGTTCTATTATCTCCTAAGTTTTCACTTAATTGATATTCTATGTGTGCTTCTCTCTCTCACCTTTAGTGCAATATGCATATTTGAATATCCATCAACTGTTAATTGAGTTCCTTTTTCTCCCATCTGTAATATGTCAAGTCCATTATTGGCACATGCGATTTAGAGTTATCGGTTCCTAACCTTTTCTTATGACTATCTTATTTATAATATTTCACACTGATGTTTTTGTGATACATAAGGAGAATGAAGAAATGAGAGCAATGAGAAAACCTTTTCTTTTTATTATTTGTTAAATTATCAAGATGTTGTTGATGGGCAGAATACAGGAGATGGATGCCACAGAGATTGTCCAAGATGTTTGATCGAAGACCAAAAGAGAAAAATGAACATAGTTGTAAAGTAGACAATCCTTTCCCTATATAACAGACATCCCTATTTTTAACTTAACAATGTCTGCTTCCTTGTTGGCTTACCTTGATACACAACAAAATAATATACACGCATGGGACAATTTTAGAAATCTCATTCTAGTTCTTTTACTTAAAAATCATTATGTTACTTTTCATAGAAATATGGGGGGCATGAGAATGTACGTTCCTATATTTTCTTTCATGGATTATTTTTTACCAAGATGATGATTGTTCTTATTGAGGATGGTTGGCTAATGCTTCCTGGTGTAAGTTAATGTTCTATGTAAGTCCTCAGATTTGTTTTTTTAAGGTTATGATATCCAATCCTATCACATGGGCTTCCATCATAAGGGCACTCAAGTAATAATGATGTATTCTTTAGAGGTTAGCATGCCATCTTAGGTGGAACAAAACAGATCAACACCTTTGAGGAAAGTGAGTTGTAGGAACTTCAAACCTAACTCTGATTAGGACTAGGGTTGGTGGGGGTAGGACAAGAAAATGGCTTGCTTTTGAAGGCAGTCATCGCTTTCATATTTTCGGATTTCTTAAAGAAAATTTTAACAAGCATGTGAGAGAAGATCATTTGGGAGATTGTGATCGATTGGGAGATGTGTCCCGGGAAGCAGGTGTTCTGTCAATTTGATCTTGTTGCATTATTAAACAAAAATAATTAACTGTTACTTCAGTGGTTCCTAATACTTTGGATATTCTAGGTTTCACATTCTCTTTTCCCACAAATCACTTGATGGTGCCAAAGATCTTGCTAATCCATTGTCCATGGAGGAATGCTCATAGGGATATACTATACACGGGGAACTATTTTTTTCCAATGTATTGTTTCTAATATCAGATCAGTTGCATACCTAAATTGTCTCCCTTACAATTAATATGCCCAAGTACTTAACTCCTATTATTCTTAATATACTTTTGAGGAACCAACTTTTTTCCAATGATAATAAATGATACCTCTGTAATATATTTACTAACAACATCTCAAGACATTTTCTATATCTTATTAGATATTTAAATATTAGCTCTCCCTTGATGACCCCATCAATTTCTGTCATGTGGAGGAATCCTGTGGCTGATTTGAGATTGTACATGGCATAAGGGACTGTCTGGTTTTTGTCACATTTTCATTTCAAAGTCCATATCAGCCCTGTAGCCAATTTGTATTCAAGTTCCTGAATCCTTCTTAGAAAGATAGGGTCTGATTATGATACCGGAAAGGCATGATACATAAAAAACTTATAACCAATCAATTGGTATCATAAAAGTGGTAACCAATCAGGTGGTATTCATCAAAATTCACCGGGGATTTTGATTGGTCAAAGCTCTTCTGGTGATCGGTGTCATACCTTTCCAGCATCATAGATTTACCCTATTATATAATATGAGCCACCCAAGATATTTGATATTTTTTAATTAAAAACAAAGCTCTTCTTTTGTCTGCAAGCTGCAAATTACCCGTAAGTAGTGGGCTGTGGGATAAATATGTGTGGCCCCTTTAGAGCCAAAACTATATTGCTAGGTGGAAGATTCCTGGTTGTTTAAAGACATTATATTCCGAAAATATAGTGAGCCAACTGGCAGATTGATTCCCATATTATATAAACTGTATATAAATACCATATCTATGATTTGTAATATGACATGACTATCTTATTATAGGGTGCTTAAATAATTAAATTAAGAGTGTTTATATATAATACATTCACAATATTATATATATATATATACATGTAATATTTGTAGCCTATTTTTATTATGTAGTGCTTAATTAATTTAAATTTAAAGGAATTCCATGAGAAAGACCAACTTTGGTGATTCTTTATTATAAAAGAAGAAAAAGAAGTTGGGGAGACATCACCATCTCTTCTATACACTTTGTCTTTCCTGTTCAAGAAAGGAAAGGAGGTTGTCTTATGAATTTCCTTTACTTTTCTTCAGGTGAAACTGCTACAGTTACAAGATGTATTTATTATCAGCTGAGTTTTACAGTAAAATGAACAAGTTTCTAACTTGGTGCAAATTTTACCATTTACAACATATGGATGGTACCTTTAACATTAATAGGGGTTGGAAGTATTTGCATGCCCCTGATTTTGTCACCTCACAAGTTGTTCTTGGAATTGTACAATGTGTAGTGTCCTGTATCTCTATATTTATATATGCATAATGAGCATGTTATGAACCTCTCCCTTGGCAAATTAACTAATATGGTTCAGGAAATTTTGAGGTTTACTATGTTGCAACTTGCAACTACATTGCACATAACCTACTAGTGAAATTATTTTTTCCCTTTAACATCTGCAAAACATGTGGTACAGGGGTTTACCTTCTGGCAGAATTTGAAGCCCTTGCTGACAGAAAGATTTACAGAACAAACCATTACATCATCAGTGGGCACTCCTTGGAGCATTTATGTTTAGTTATGGTTCCTGTTTTGCTATCTGTGATGCTTATGCACAGAAACATCAAAGTTACAAGGTATTGGAGTTGTAAACAGGCTATACTGTATCTTGTTGTGCATATCTACAACCTTAAAACTATATATGGATATTTCCTGCTTCTTACATGTGCAATTGCTTTGCCGGATTTATTCTGTTCTGGTTGGTCATATCAATTAATGTAGAACAAAGCCTTTATACTAGGTAGAGCAACTGAGGCTAAATCTCTATGATGCTATCAGATGGAGACTTAACAACTAAAGATGCTGTCAAGATTCACCATGATGTTTGACAAGATGGTGCCTCATGTACATTGTTTATTATCAGATGGCAGTGTGAGTAATACAGTCGTAAGTGCAATTGTGCAAATCTCCTTCCTAGTTGAAGGAGTCGTTGACTATTTCAATCATCTTAAATTACAATCTGCAACTTCTGCAAGTGATTGATGTCTATCCAAAAGGAAAGGGTTCCTTTGGAGAAGTCAAGTCTTTATTTCATTTTTGTGCGTGTAAAAGTGATATACTTATGTTATAGTGATTTTGCCTGTTTAAGTTCTGTGTCTAGCTTATCCGCATTGCTACCTTCAGGAAAGCTTTTGCCTTTACCAGTTGGACCTTACTGATTTGAAGGTTAATACAGAAGGTGTTAAAATAATTTGGGGGGTCAGAGGCATGGATAACAACTGTTCATTCATGAGTTGAGGATTTTTATCTCTATCAAATATTATTCTGACCAATGAAATATCAGTTTTTTGTTCCATTCTGGTGAGGTTTCTCCATAAGAGACTTGGCAGGGTGCCTCTTCAGTTGCATTGATCTTAGAATTGAAGGGTATCTCCTCTTTCTGACATGGTAATGGAATGCATGACAGGTTGGGTGGACTTAAAGAACGCCCATGAAGACCAGTGAGAGGAGACTGAGGGCATACCCATGGATAGCCAAAAGAGAAGTGAAAACACATGCTAGGCCAATGGTGGAGGTAAAACAGGAACGGATATTTCTATCCAACTTTGACAAGATATATGGACTGCTTGGTGCTTGCTGCCTTCAGAATACCGCTATCTGCGTCATTGTGACATATATCTGCTCTGCTTGTTTATATATATATTTTCCCTTTTCATTCCATACTAATGGAGCACTTTTGTCAAGCCAATCAATACATGAAAAAGATAGATGTTTTGATTCCTGGGGGAATGTATGATTTAGCTGTGGCTAAAGAGAAAGAAAAAGTTAATACCAGTAGGACAAAGTCACTGATTCAAGAGGCCCAGGGATGCGAGACCATATGATAATATGAGCTCCGGCTGACAAATTGACAATGGCATATTTAGTATTTTAAAGCACTCTCAGGTTATGGTGTCACTGCTGCATTAAATAATACTTGATAGATTATTAATTAATAATGGGTTTATCGTATATTAGTCAACTGAGTCATTGTTTTTTTATTATATATATATATATATATATATATTTAAAAGAAGGTTTTCTAGGGGTGAAGTGTCTGTATCATTGGGTTGTTGAGTTCAATTATGATGATGATGTAAGTTGTTGTTGGCCCATGCTCATGCCCTCGTTGAATGCAACCTCAACCTGTTAACATTCAACTGCAACTAGCTTTGATGTTTGAACTTCATATGCATTCCCAGCGTCTTAAAGATGGATTCTTGTCGGAAGACTAATCGTAAATGACAAAACAAGTTGCTGTGGAATGAGACAACATATGTTATGTATGGAAGAAATGGAGATGAATCCACATCATCACATGCCCCCACATTTGTGGTAGTATGTCATTATGCAGTCATGCATGATTGCATTATGCCATGCTCTCTTTCTCTGATAACCCAGAAATGTGCATGTGAAGAGAAGAGCAGAAGAGAAGATGCGTTATAATTGAGGATGCAATAGCATACATAACATTCTTGGTTTTGTATTGAGGCTTGAGAGATAAGGAAGTAGACAAAATTTTATAAAATATTCGTAAATGTGTACTGCTTTGCACGTAGAAATTTCAAATGATAATAACAATAATTGTATATATATTGATGATTTATTGACCTTCAACCTAAAAATTTATATCAAATCTTCTTACTCTATAGCTTATATCAATATTTTCAATTTATTGTGCTAATTGAACCATTGTTTGCCTAGAGACTGATTAAACTAATTGAATTGTTACTTGATTTTAGGTTCATTTTCCACCAAATTGCTTGTTTGTAAAAAACCATTGATTTGTCCACAATATAGTGACTTAGTTAATTAAATCATTGAATCATTTGATTTGTTTAGTAGGGTGATGGAATAGACATTAATTTTCTCTTTTCATAATTTTTGTATTCCATTTCCATCATTTAACAAACATGAAAATGGTTTTTCTTATTTGTCATACTTAAAAACCAGTTTTGTTTTCAAGTTGATTTTCAATGTCCAAGTTTTTAAATTCTCAAAATTGTTATTCATGAATTTAATTAGTAACATTTAATGTTGAGAAACAAAAATACATTAAACATATGATTTAATGGGATAGCATGGAAGTTAACCTTAAATATGAGACTTAATGAGAGAGAATGGAATGAAATAAAAAATAGTATTCAATTTACAATTTATATCTTCATAGTAGAGAGAGAGAGAGAGAGTTGTTTTAAGTCGAGAAAAATTCTAAAACCTTAGAAATCTATTGCCACTACTTATAGATTCCAAGTAAATTGTAATTCATCAACAAATCAACATATAGCTCCAAGTGTCTAGAGTAGTTAAATTTGTCCAGCTAAATACTCCATGCAATTTTAATTATAATTCATTAAGTTCTATGATTTATGGATGTCTATTTAGACACATTGTGAGTTATCAAAAAAAAAAAAAAAAGACATGTTGTGTAGTTATTTAAGATGCAAAAAAGAATTCCATTTATATCCACCTATACAATTCAGCAAGAAGTTAACAATGGAGGGCTCAATTTGTCCTATTTTGATTTCATTTTGAACAATCAACAAAATACTTGATTTTTCTTCAAATTCAAATGCGAAAGCATCAACACAAAGCGGAAAAATACTTCTTATAGATTTTCTAGAAACTTCAGGGGTTTTTAATGATTTTCCCAAAAATAAAAGTCAATAATTTGTAAAGCCTTTTCTAACTTGTCCTATAATTGCTCTCTTACCTTCTCCTGGGCCTCAAAAGAATTGACTTTGAATTTTGTCAATCTTTTTGAGGGTATGTTCATTTTAACAACATTTGAAATGGAGGAGTTACATTTTCTTTTTTCTTTTTTTTTTTATTTTTTTTTGGCTCCATGGGGCTACACAACAAAGGTGGCCATCCCCTAAACCCATAACCCCCCAACTCAAGGGTAGGTGGGATTTGATTCCAAGTCCCTTAACTACAACCACGAAGAAACCTTGCCAACTGGCCAGTTGGTTTCATATAAATAGAAAAACCACATTCAAAAACTATTTGATAAAGATAACTCTTTCATATTTAAAAAGAGTTTTCAATTTCAAACCCAAACTTTTCTTATTAATTTTAGCTGTGATGTTATTCAGAGCCTTCTTATCAATTACGCCTTGAATAATTAGAGCACCCAAATATGGGATGCTCATAATCTTTGAAATGGATATTTTGGATGAAACCCTATCAAACATTTTGAGATTGGGCAAAAACTACTTATAAACCAATGAAAAAGATAAACCTAAAAACCATTGTTTTAATAACTAGGCCGGATTGGACGATCTGATCATTTGACCTAGGAACCAGTCATAGTTCTAGGTCCAATTTTGGGTTGGACCATTTTTTATGAAAAAATTGTTGGCTTTGTCAAAAAACTGCTGACTTGAGCAGTCGAACTAGGCAGTGGTTTGTGCGTTTTTGGTCAATCAACGTCTCTCTCCCTCTCTCTATTCTATTATGCTATTTTGACACACTTTCTCTTTATCACCTCTCACATCAGACCTTTTATTAACATAGGCTTTTAAGTTTTAAATGTTGATTTTAATGGAATGATAGGAACAAAAATTATAAATTAGAACATGAATCTTTATAGGGTTTGTTTCTCAAAACTGTAATGTTGCGGGTCAAACCATTCAACCCAGATGGATGAACCACTAACCTAGAAACCAATAGTCAAAGTGGTTCTGTTTTCGGGTCAGTTTTTAAAACCTTATCAAAAGCCATAATCAAAATTGTGGAGCCACATTCAAAATTCACATTTAAAAATCATTAAATAGTGACAATTGGACCTACTTTTAAAGATAATCAAAATAACAAATATTTTGTTCAATATTAATTAAAGGGTAATTGTTAAACTCACCACAACTTTTCAAAATGTCTAAAACTCACCATGTCAGTAAGTTTTTATTTTCCAAGACTCACCTTCCGTTAGTGCACCGTTAATGCTTCTTAACAGAGGTGTCCATGTCAGCATAAATAATAAATTTCATGACCAAATTACCCTTGAATGGTGAGTTTTCCTGTACTTTTGTTATTTATTTACAATTTCTGTGTTTTCTATACCTTTTGGTGTTTTTTCTATAATTTTTATTTTCTGATTTTGTTTTTCAATTTCTATAGTTTCTATAATTTGAAAATAATTTTTTATTTTGTTTGCAATTTCTATGCTTTTATGTATTTTATATTTGCAAATATTTTTTTGAACATTTCCTTTTTTCATGTCTAAATATTAAAATGGTAATATATTAACACCCGTTAATTTATTTTGTATATATTTTATATTTTTCTATGAAGGTTAAAATGGTAATATATTAATGTCCGCTAGTGTATTTCATGGTGAGTTTTAGACGGTTTCCCTTAATTAAAAGAGTGAATTACATCTAGCTAAAACTCCATTAAATTTCAGTTACAATTCATTATTAACTAAAAGATAGATAAATATATCCAACTAAACACTCCATGAAATGTCAGTTACAATTCATTTAAAACAATCAACAAAATATCAAATTTGTCCTCAAATTCATATCTGAAAACATTAAGATAAAGGAGCAAAATTTGTGCAACTAAAATTCCAAAAATTTTTAAAAGCTATTGGTACTTTTTATAGTAGTAAGTATAGTATAGATATCTGTTATAGATGCAAGAATGTAAACCTTCAACTGCTCTTTCTTTTTTTTTATAGATTCAATGTCAAGTAGAAGAAACGACAATATAAAAGACCTCTCATTGGTAGTTGCAGTGTTAGAGGTGGAGGTGGACAACTGGCAATGGGTTGCTCCTCTTTCAATAATCAGGAGAGAGAGAGTCCACTAAACAAATTCGGTTTCAGACTTGCAGTTAATTAATCCAAAAATCCTAAGGTTTTAAAAGTTGGCCTGAAACCAGAACCGATTTGGCCACTGGTTTCTGGGTCAGTGGTTTGATCATCAGATTCAAACGGATGATTTGTTCTAACTTAAAAAATTAAAAAGTAATAAAAATAAAAAGTCAAAAACGATTGTCTGGGTCGGATGGGTCGATAGTTTGACTTCTTAGGCCAATGGATTGTTGTATTGATCAAGTCAGCCAAGGACAGAGTTAGAGGTGAAATGGAATTGATTGCCTAGACAGTTTGTAGATCAAATGGTCTAACCGATTGAATTAACAACGATTCAAAAACACTATAAAAAGCAAATAATATCCTGTTCAATGGTAGGGTTGGACTTAAGTTATTATTTGTGAAGTATTAATTTGAGCTGTATTTGTGAAAAGTTTGATTCTGAATCAAACTTTATCCAAATATATAGGCTCAATTGTTAATTGAGCTGAGGTCAAATGGTACAAAGATTGGCTTGCAAAGCTCACAAACCTAATAAAAATTTTTAATCCCAAACTTGACTCTATGTGGAAAAGGCAGTTGCCTTAAAATTTTACTTGATGAGCCTAACTACTAAACTTATTAATAATGTTTTTGCGTTTTATAATGTATAAGAAAGAAATAAATTTTAATGCATTACAATGAAATATGGTTAAAGGTCAAACAGTGAAACCTGAAGTAGACAAGATTGAATAGTGTTGTACTATCTGGATGGGGTCGTATCTACATTGTGTTTGTTTCCCTGGAATTCATTGCCCGCTAGAATTGTAGTTTTCGAAGTAAGAGCAAGCAGACGCAGCGCGGACCCCACAAATGGAATGAAAACTTTGTAAAAGTGTGTTATAATGACTTGAATGAATCAGCGTCCTGGTTATGCTTCTCCACCCCGACGAGGGACGTGGCTACTGGCTACTGGCTACTGGCTAACTGGCTAACTGGCTATACCTATAAATCTATAATGATGCGGGTCCTTCTTTACAAAGGTCTGCCGTGCCGGGTGTATTTGTTGTAAAGCTGCCACATGTCGGCCGGTGTACACAAACTGCTTGCTTCACATTTCACTTTGCTTGTGCCAAAAGTCAGCCATCTACATTGTTGCAAATTTGTACTTTGAAGGAATTCAATTTTGATGCCTTCTGATGAAGGGAAATTTGGCCCGACCTCGCAATCGCCCGATACATGGCAAAGGCAAGCAACTCGGGACAGTAGAGTGTCCGAAGCGAACATCGGAAGTAAGTCCAAGCTCACTACCGAGCTCGAACTCCAGACCACTCTACTGAGTTCGAGCTCCCTACTAGGAGCCCGAGCTCCTTGTTAAGAGCGAGCTCCCTGTTAAGGGTCCAAGCTCCCTAAGTAAGAACCCGAGCTCCCTATTAAGAGCAAGCTCCCTACTAGGAGCTTGAGCTCCCTATTAAGAGCGAGCTCCCTACTGAGAACCCGAGCTCCCTGCAAGGAGCACGAACTATACTGGGCCCCAAGCCTCACAAAGCTGACCCGAGCTGGCCCA
>NW_010729102.1:4806775-4841305 GCF_000365185.1 Nelumbo nucifera | reverse complement strand
GCCTTTGAAGGATTCTAACTTGAGCTTCGGAGCCCGGAGCTTCTCTTCTCCTTCCGTTTCAGGTCCCTGTTACTCAGTTCAGAGGCAAGATCATTGACAGCTAAGACCGGCCAGATTGTGCATCATCACCCTCTATTGTTGTTGTTGATGTAACTAGTTTTTTTACTTACTAATATATCCATCATCCGTGTGTTCCGAGTTTGATTCTACGAGAATTCTGTCCACGTTAATCGCAGTTATGCATAGTATTTTGCAGGGGGAGATATTTCCATTCCTTATTCATTGAGAGAGGGATAATATATTGTGAATAGGCGTGAACAGAATTCTCGTGATGGGCAGAAAATCCAGAGTCCTTTGGAGTCTGAGTTTGGACGACACAAAATCAATTGCGGGCCCATCGTGGCACCCTGAGAAAGAGAAAGCGCACTTCTACCAATAGACCTTGGGTTTGGGTTTGGGTTTGACGATAGTAATTCAATTGGGATCGCTGCACTCAAAAATTCGAGTTACAAATAACTATGGTTACGATAGGAATTCAGTTGGGATCGCTGCATTCAAAAATTCAGTACAAATTCTCGTATACTTGTATGTTATTGTTATGGTTCATATTATTATTATTATTATTTTTAACGGGGTTTTTATAATTTAGTTCATTTTAAGGTGGAGCTAAAATTTTTAGGAATGGACTGAAATCCTGACCGCGGAGGGCAATTGGAGGGCTATTAATACACTAAGAGGGAGTTGTAATTTTAGATTTTTGAGGTGGATTGCAGTGGGTTTATCCCCAAAATACACCATACACCCCATACACCATACACCATTCACCATTCACCATGGAATGGAATGTGACTGTGAAGTGATGTGAGAAATAGATCCCAATTCCAAGAACTCAACAGTACGTTGGAGTGCGGCAGAAGCACTGAATAATCGTGGAACTGGAAGAGTTACCACGTCACTATCCAAACCAAACCACCATTTCTTAAAAGTTAGCTGGTTGGGCCGGTTGATCTGCTCCTGCATCCTGCTTAATGTTCATGTACCAATAAAGCATCGTAGAAACTAAAAATTGGCATGGCTAATGGCTAATGGCTAATGGCTAATGGCTAATGGCTAATGGCTTGGCTTGGCTCCCTTCCCTCGTACATGCGTTGTTAGTTAGTTAGCTACTTCTTACTTATAGACGAGATTTGCTGAGTTAGGACTGTTGCCAGACCGAAGCGAAGCAAGCGGCCGACAAGATTGAGTGAAGCCAGATATCTCTCTCTCATTAGTCATTACACGCATAAGGCATAATAATAAGCAGGAAATTAAAGGAAAAATTTACTCAGTTACACGCATAAGGCATTAGGGAATAAGGATGTGCATGTGCTCTCCCAAGTCCCAATTCTACTCGCGAGTGAAAGTGAACCTTCAGTTCTTCTCCACCAACCTAACCTTACCTTACCCAAGTAACCCGGCCGATTGAGATTATTGATTGTTAATTTGCTTGATAGGCCTCCCCATCCGCATCCGCATCCGCATCCGATGACCATGATAGGCCTCCTACTCTATATCTATTATCTAGTATCTACTCAATGACTCATAAACCACCCACACGTGTGCCACATTTACATTTGCTATGACAGATACGCGCGATGAGGAGATACCTCACTCAGATACATACAGACACTCTCCCCCCAAACGGGCCAAACCCAATATCTTTAAATCTGAAATTTGGTGAAGTGGAAACATCTCTCCTGCGCCTTAGCCTTCTTGGTGGAGGGTTATTTTCTCTTTTCTTTTTTATTATTCACTCTCAAGTCTCACCTTTCTTCCCCGTCTCTCCAGTCTTACCTCCTTAACACCTTCACCAGAGGTTCTCCGTTCTCACACACAACACTCTCTATCCATCTCTCTGCCTCTGGGTTTAATTCACTCTCCAACCTACAAAGGAGAAAAGCAGCACAACCCCTCAATTAACAAAACATGACTGACAGGATCTACCCTGCTTCCAAGCCCAACTCCAACCCTCCCCAGACGCTCAACGGAAACGGCAACCCGAGCTTCCCCGCCACCAAAGCTCAGCTCTACGGTGCTACTCGCCCCGTGTACCGTCCTCAGCCCAAATCACGGCGCCACCGCCGTAGCTGTTGCTGTCTCTGTTGCCTTTGGAGTACGCTTCTCATCATCGCTCTCGTCTTCCTAGCCGCCATTGCCGCTGGAGTTGTATGGCTCCTCTACCATCCTCAGCGCCCCACTTTCTCTGTCTCCACCGTCCGGATCTCCCGGTTCAACCTCACCACCTCCAAAGACACTACTTCTCACCTTAATTCCCAACTGGATCTCGCCATTTCAACTCGAAACCCCAACAAGAAGATCGTCTTCTTATACGATCCCATCACCGTCACTGTGAGCTCCACCGGCGTCGATGTAGGAAACGGATCGTTCCCGTCCTTCACTCATGGCACTAAGAACACCACCACGCTGAAAACCTCAATATCATCCAGTGGAGCCGCAGATCTGGATGCGGCGTCCGCCACTTCGCTCAAGTCAGATCTGAAGAGGAAGAACGGGTTACCGTTGGAAATTCAGTTGGAGACGAAAGTCAAAGTGAAGATGGGAAGCCTCAAGACTAAGAAGGTTGGGGTTAGAGTTACATGCGATGGAATCGATGTTGCTGCTCCCAAGGGTAAGACTCCGTCCTCACTGTCTCCGTCGTCAGATCCCAAATGTAAGGTCGATCTTCGATTCAAGATCTGGAAATGGACCTTCTAGGATGTTCAATTTTTAGCAATATTCTTTTTAATTTCTTCTTCTTCTTCTTCGGTTTCGTTGTTATTGAATTGAAGTGATTTTCATTTTTAATTTTTGTTTGGATGATGATAAATATGCTGGTTTGTAAATGTTGATAGTTTGTGGATGAGTTTGTCAGCACTACAGAGATAGGGAGAGAGAGAGAAAGTAAAGAAAAGTTCATATATAAATATTTATTAGTTTTTTTTTTGGGTTTTTCATGGTTTGCCTTGGCCATTGTTGTTGTCGTTGTAAGTGATTTGGTTTGATTTTCTTTTTCTTGTTCATGTAATTTCTCAATGCAATGTAATAACACTGAGAAAATTTCTCTGCAAATGTAGATAGATAAACACTCTTTCAATATATTTGTCTTTCTCATCTTCTCCTCTCAAAATATGCTGGGATTTGAGATGCTTCTTGTATGGTGATGATTATGAAGGAGACGTCAGAAGAAGGGGTGGAATGGAAATGGAATCTATCATTCTGTTGAGACTTGAAAGATCTTTTTTGGGGACTGACCGAGACAGAGAGGGGAGGGGACCCAGATAAGGGGAAATGAGATCAAATGATTAATTACTCTCTCGTTTGATTGAATAAGAGGGCGGGCCCACTCGTCCATTTTCATGGCTCGATTGGTTTCTGGTGCTTTCATGATTTGTTGCATTGCTTTTTCTTTCCTGAGCCCTAATTAATAAAAGAGAGGAAAAAGGTAAAAAGGAACTCTTTGTTATTGTTATGCTTCATGGTTCACGTTATCAGGCACACAGACAATGCTCTTGGAGCAACTCAACGTGCAAAAAGCCCTGCCCTGTAACAAACAGCTATTATCAGTATTTATTCCATTATTGTTGATTCATTAAAATTGCGTATGGGTGTGTCGGTGGAGTTTTTTTTTTTTTCACTTTTTTAATTAAACAAGTCATCGGAAAATGGTTGTTTGGACTTGGACTTGAGAGAGAGAGAGAGAGAGATAATGAGTATTGAGTATTTAATTTAATACATTATCTTATTTACTCGAAACTTAGAAGTTTCGAGTACGAATTCTGGTTCGGGTGTCCAAGTTGAATCGGGGCTTTTGGGGTCACGTATGTCTGAAAAAAGCAAGATCTGGAAGTCAGAAGTATGGCTGGTTAGTACAGTACACCACTCCGGACCCGCTACAAACAAAGGCGTGTACAACCGGTACGTTAATGTCAATCAAGAGAGTGAAGAATACGGCAATGGATCACTGGCGTTGTTTGGTTACGTAGCCCGTTGTTTGGAGCAGATGCCAAGTAAAGAATGAAGTTGTGAGAGCTACCAGCTACCAGCAGCCTACCACCGTCCATAGTACTAATAAATCTAATAATAATGCCTCCACTTCCAGTTTGAGGCTCCAACCAATAGAAATCATGCAAGCACCAAGAAGGAAGAAAGGAATAGAATAGAAGAGTCTTCTGTTCTGTTTGTGTATTGAATTGTTGATTCCCATTCGTGACGAAGAGCCATGTAATCAGGGCTGATTATCAACTTTATCGTCACCGTGAATGGTTCCTGAATTGAGATAGTGAGATGTGGGGCCGGTCATTCGATTGATCGATTCATTCAGACAAGGTCGGCGCCCGCTGGTAAGACTTACATATACGTTGTTTATTTTGCACGGAGGTTGAGGATCAAACATGGTAAATAATTTTTTTTTTGTTTTTCTTTAAATAAAGAAATAAAAAAGAAAAATTCTAAATTCTACAATTATTCAAAATATCATACTCTAAATATTGAAATTAATTTTAAAATGGCACTTAAACTGGGCTAAGAAATCTGGGGGTTTTAACAAAGAAATAAAAAAAGAAAGAAAAGACAAGTGTAATCCAGTGTAAATATTGGAAGCATCTGCCAGAATATTATGAGTCAATAAAACAAATGGGTGGTGGGTCAGGGTCAATCCATTCAATTTTCATTGCAATCGCCTTTATTTACTTTTAGTTTTAATAATTTAAAACAAGGGCCAAATGGGTGGTGGATTTTAGAGAGGGGCGAGTTGCTATAATTGTAATTGTAAACACGTTTACGTTCAATGCTTAGGGTGGTACCGACTGCATTCTGAAGAGTCCCAATACCCCATCTGAAATTTGCTAATGTTCCTGCTATTGTTTGACCTTTTAAGTCCTGGCCCCAAGCCCCGAACCTTTATTTGTAGGTTCGAATTGAGAGAGAAAGAGGAGAATTAATGGGGATTACATTTAATAGAAATAATAGCATTGACTAATCGACCGACAAGGACAGTGTATTCACTGATGACTTTTCATGATAAATTCCATTCCCATCTCCTTCACGCCACTTGTTAATATATATATCATTCCGTGCTTGAAGGATAAAATTAGGTTCCCGTTTGGTTTACAGGAATAGAGGTTTGGAATTAGAATCGGAATGAGCTTTGATTTTAATTGTTTGGTTTGGCGGAATTGTAATCCTATTTTTATTCCTGTTGGAATGGCATTCTCTCATTTGAGGAATGGTCATTCCCTTAGAATGAAATCTTATTGTTGCTGATTTCAATTCCCATTTCTATTTCTATTTGAATCAAAAAGACTAGGAATAGGCCATTCTAAAAAATTTCAATTTCAATTTTGACTATAAACCAAACAGACCCTAATATCTGCACGCAACAGCTAACCAGGTATTGTCCAACCCTGACTGAGCATATCTAATTGGTCCCTCCCTTACATACACCTCTACTCTATAGGTTCTAACTAACTATTTTCAGTTTTCTTATTAATTTATCTGGTCTGATCTCCACTTAGCCAAGGCTGATGAATGAAATACTTGTCCTTTTGGGATTTATAACAAAAAATTTGTATCTTAGGCCACGCTTTGGTTGCAATGCAAACGTAAATATGTACATTACATATTTATCTATTTTTTGGTTCATGAATGTAAATATGGTTCACATTTTAAACCATTTTTGTATTCATCTTGTTTGTTTGAAATCGGTACAAAGTGTGGGCCCATCATTAAATGCTCCAACTATCCTATGCTCCAATGCCTTAACTTTGGTCAAAAATTTAATTATTGAATAAACACAAAATTGTATCCAAAAAATAGGTATAGTAATGCTCTCTTTTCAGAGTATAAAAGTGTCAAAAAATACGTTTTTGCTCTGATAATCATTACTTTTTTATGTTTCAAATAAACACTCGCAAACATGAACCGAGGTAAATACCCCAGTTCAACGTTTGTATTGCAAACAAACGGAGCCTTAGGCTCATTTCAGAAGGAGTACAAATACAAATATGTAGAGTGCAAAACCTTGTATTTTGTGTGTATTTGCACTCTACATATTTACATTTGCACTCCTTCCAAACTGAGCTTTAACTGAAAATGGTCATAAACATATTGGGGGAGATCCGAAGCCTCGACTGCCACGGTGTTGAGGGGAACCCCAAAAAATTAACCAAAAAATCTATGATTAATTGAAATATTAAAATTTAATCCTACGTCTAAGCAGTGAAAAAGGCTGCAGGAAACCCTAGCTACTAGCAAGACAAAGAGCCCAATAATCACTTAAGAGTGCTGTATATATTACCTCAAGCTATAGATTGAGGCTGTATGTCTTTCCCAAACAAACTCACCCTGTAGGCTGTAATAGAAAATTGAAAAATTGAAGTCTATATATTAGCAATTACCGTGGGATATAGAAATAAAAAGAAAAAAAAAAATCCTTAGAACTGCATTTGGGTCAAAGAAAACAAGTGATAAAATCCTTTTTAACACGTTTTCCTCTATATGCATGCCTCGGTCAAGAGCTTACCAAGAAACCAACTTTCAAAATGTTGGTCTCTCCTTTACTCCCCGAAAAAAGTTTGTTCTCCTTCAAACTCAGAAGGGTAAAAAAAAGCCACAAGGGCGTAAACTGATGGTCCGTTTGATTTACCGGAATAGGGATTTAGAATCAGAATAAAAATGGTCGATTCCAATTCTAACTGTTTAATTGAATAAAGTTGGAATTTCATTCTCATTTCTAGTAGAATAACATTCTACTAGAAAGAAGCACAGTGAGAGGATGTGTAATCTCCTAGTTGTTTGTAACTTTGTTTGGTTGTATCTTAACCACCCTTAAGGCTTAATCCATTATCCCCAGCTTCAATTTAATTCCAACTGCCAACCCCTCTCCCTCTCTATTGATATGAAGCATCTTCTTGTATTTGTAACTTTAGGAGCATTAATTAACAATCAATTTGTGTGATGCAATTGATGTTACCTTTGAGGCTGCAGGTATTAATGCAAGCATTTCCATACAGGCCCAGGTCCTCACCATCATTTGCCAATGTGGGTAGGAAGAAAATGGACTCAAATTCAATATGCTATCCCCATTATTAGGTCAATAGGTCCAATAGGGCAAAAGAAATTGGTCCCTGCAAGTTGGACCGTGCAGCAACTCTTGGCTCCGTCCACACAACACCAATAGTCACTAGGGTCTAGGCCGTCTAGGGACCAGTAAATTACGTAGGCAGGGAGGGATTCACAAGCTGTTGGGTACTTGGATCACGTCATTCACCATCCGATCCGAGGTGGTCATGCTTCTCTGAACTTTAAAGTATCAACTCTAATACTGTATAGATAGCAACTGACTACAGGAAGCAACCCTATCCAGAAAGGTAACAGGCAAGAGAAATCAGAAATATTTTAGTAGCTGGGTTTTATAATGGGATAATTTTTCCCCTTTTCACTAGTTTTGGAACCATTCCATTCATCATAATCATGATTTAAGCCTTGTTTCGACCACATGGGGTTGAGCATATGAATCCTGTTCCACTGTTCCATTTGTTTAATCTTATATACATTATCAAATTATGAGCCCTTATTTACTACTTCAAGTTCAAACCATGTGCCCCCTTTTGACAGGGTTAAAGCCCAGCAGCTTCTAGTTTTCTAAAGTGGGCCCATATATGGCTTTTAAGCTGTGTGGTGAAAAATCCGAAAAGTCCTATTGTTTGTTGCTCAGTCATTTTTTGGGCTTATCCTCCTCAGCCTCTTTATATAGCTTATCTAGAGTGCTTCAGAGCAGCTGTAGCAGTTTGGATGAATGTTCAGCTCATTGCTTTGAAACAGGCTTCATATCCTTCTTTTTTTTTTTCCAGCTTTGTAGGATTACACAATGGAGGGTAACCCATCTCTCATACCCATAACCTCCCCAACCTGGGTAGGTGAGTGGGTGAATAGGAATCAATACAAGGCTCCAATACAATTAACTAAAAATCTCACCAACTGAGCCAGTGGACATCTCAAACAATGTCCTCTTTAGTGCTTTGGAGCCAGACCATTGCTATGCTATAGAGTCAGATACATTGATTCATCCTAAACCAACCTGTTTCAGTTCACCAGCTCCAGTTAGCCTGGGCCCAAAAGATCCGTTTGCTAACGTAAACTGAGCCCGAACCAACCCCAAATCCCAATCCCAATCCCACCCCATCCACCTTTTATAGCATAGTTACCTTGTGTGCATATGCACATTATGTATATATGCTATGTATCTGCGTTTACATTATGTAAACCTAGGGTTATATTTTATAATATTATATGACCAACTTGGACCCACAATCATGCACAAAAATGTATACACATGCACTAAATTCTATGCCATCAAAATAATATTAACAATTTCAATGTATTGATATGTATCTCTTTTAATAATTGTATATTTGTAATAAGTATATCTTAGTGTCATATTGTATGTATTTTGTATTCTATTTTTAAATTGAACCATGACACTCAAATTAAAACAGGAACCAAAAACATTTGTAAAAAGACGGCCTACCGAAGCTGAACCCAACTCTGAGTTGTTGGCTTTAATTTGGGCTGGGCTTGAATTGTAAATTCACGTACAATAGCATAATAATATTTTAATTTGTTTTATGGCACCATGGGGCTACACAACAGGGGCAGCCCATCCCCCAAAGGCCCAACCCCCTTCCACCAAAACCCTGGTGCAGGCGGGGTTCAATCCTCCGCTACAAATAGCAGGAACCCTTACCAATTAGCTAGTTGGCATCTTACCTCCAATAGCATAACATTAAAACTAGGATTAAGTATTCATAGGGATCAAGGGAGAATTTTCACACCATCACTCTGTCTCGTTTCCCGGCATGTATTAAAGTCGGAGTCCGGATCTCTTCCCAACAAAAAACCGTGCCAACATATTCCAACACGATCTATGTCTGCACATCTCATTCACACTCCAAACAACACATGGGCTAATTAGGATTAGCTGAACGCAAAAATTCTCCCTAATGTGGGCAGGCTGGACCCGACCTGCCCAAAATATTACTACCCTCTAAAAGCCCAATTAGGCCCAATCTGGATCGGTCCATTATCATCCCTACATCTACATGGGATGATAGCCAAGCGGCCCAAACCCAACTAGTTGGGGGAAATTAAGATGTAGTCGAATATACGGGGATGCTGTGAAGTGTCAACATTCTATACCATCCTTGCCGTTCATTAATCATCACGTCAATGCCTACCGTAAATGCTTATGCTTCCTTCTCAACTTCTCAGTCACTCGCGAGTCGTGAGTCGCGTACTCGCGTCCATGGTCCACCTATGACCTACCCGGCCCGGGCCCCCAACGGCTACTCGGTACGATGAAAAAAAATATATTTATTATTTACAAACGAACGGATGTATCGGGAATCAGGAAACGTTATACACCTGTCTCACAAAAAAGGTCAAATTCAACCTTTCGATGCATCTAAACCATCTGATCTATTATGTGCCACTACGATTTTATGAACTGGGACCCCCCTCTGTGTCTTTTACTTTTGTACGTCTCCACCTATCCTAATCCGTAACTCCCAATGTAACGTTCATCTCATAAACGGCATTTTCCCTTGTCCATTTTATTAGTAGAACAGAGCTTTTTGTTTAGTCCTTCCCCTGTTTTGAGTGTTTTTCTCACCACCTACATCTGCAACTGCAAGATATGCGATGAAGCTGTCGACGGAGTTCGGAGTGTTTATACTTTTCTTTTCTGTATCTTTCTGTTGTATTCCCGCCTCTAGCCCCGATTTCGACGCTTTGTTTGCTTTCAAGTTTGCTTCAGACCCCTCTAACTCTCTTTCCTCCTGGTCCAATTCATCCCATCCCTGCTCTGGTTCATGGGTCGGCGTAACCTGCAGCAAAAACAACCACCGAGTTACCCGACTCGTCCTCGAAGATCTCAACCTCACTGGCTCCATTCAAATTCTGACACATCTCACTCGCCTCAGACTTCTAAGCCTCAAAAATAACGCCCTTTCTTCTTCCTCTTTGAACTTCTCCTCCTGGACCAACATGAAGCTGCTCTTTCTCTCCCATAACCATTTCTTCGGTGACTTCCCTGCTGGAATCTCCCAGCTCCGCCGCCTCCGCCGACTCGATCTCTCTCACAACGGCTTCTCCGGTCACATTCCGATGACTGAATTGAATCAATTGTCCCACTTGTTGACTCTTCGCCTCGAAGCCAATTCTTTCACTGGAACATTGTCCTCGCTCGATGTCCCAGTTGCAGATTTCAACGTGTCCGGAAACAATCTCTCCGGTCAAATTCCGACATCTCTTTCCTCGTTCGCAGAGTCTTCTTTCACCGGCAACAAGAATCTTTGCGGCAAGCCGTTACCGTACAAGTGTTTGAATCGAATGGTTCTGAGTGATCCGGTCCCGGTGAGGGCCTCTGAGAGACATGGAAAAAAATTAAGTCTTCGAGTTGTACTCGTCATTGTAATCGTAGATGTGTCCGTGGTCATCGCCATGATTGGGGTTTTCTATTGCTACTGGAAGCGACGCACCAAACATCATCAGACTGGTCTGGGTGGAAAGAGACCGAAAGAAATGAAGAGGTATGGATACGAAGAAAGGTACAGAGGAGGAAGGGAGAATGATGAAGAAGAGATGGTCTTCTTTGAAGGATGCAAACAGGGCCTGAGAGTGGATGATCTTTTGAAGTCTTCTGCAGAGATGCTGGGAAAGGGGATCCTGGGGACAACTTACAAGGTAGTGATGGACGGAGGGGATGTTTTCGTGGTGAAGCGGACTAGGGAAAGGGGGATAAGGAAAGAATTTGATATTTTTCTGAGAGAGATAGGTGGGTTGAGACACAGTAATATCGTCAGCCTCAGAGCTTACTTCTCTTCCGAAGAAGTGCTTCTTCTGGTGTACGATTACCTCCCAAACGGAAGCTTATATTCTCTCTTACACGGTCAGTTTCTTCTTCTTCTTCTTCTTCTTCTTCTGGTGGACTACTTTTGAAACTTGCAGTGATTGAATTCCTCTTAAGTTCCATGAGATTGTCTGGATTTCATTTACATGGATTATGAACTAACAAGAGCCACATTGTCCAGGAAATCGAGGACCTGGAAGAACTCCCCTGGATTGGATGACAAGGTTAAAGCTGGCGTCGGACTCTGCTAAGGGTCTTGCGTTCCTCCACAGTGAATGCAAATCCAAGCTCCCCCACGGCCACCTCACGTCCTCCAACATCGTTATTGATCAGGCTGGCAATGCCTGCATTTCTGACTTCGCACTTCACCAACTTTTTCTCTCCCCATTGACATCAAACGGTGCATACAAGGCACCGGAATTAATGCTTAACTACAGCCAAAGGAAATTCACCAGCAAATCCGATGTTTATAGTTTTGGAGTGATTCTCTTGGAGATTCTTACTGGCAAAATGGCAACAGGGGAAGGAGAAACCAGTCTACCCATGTGGGTACAACGCGTTGTGCGAGAGGAATGGACGTCAGAGGTGTTTGATATTGAACTGTTGCGGTACAAGGGGTCGGAAGAAGAAATGATGGCTCTCCTGCAGGTGGCCTTGCTTTGCTTGGCCCAGACACCACAAGATCGTCCTAAGATGAGCGTAGTGCATGAGATGATTGAGGACATCAGGACGAGGGAATGTAGACAAGGGGGAAACCATTCTCCTCTGAATGACCTGTCTTCTGATTCATCTCCTTCTCCCTCAGAAGATACTCCTAGCTTCACTAGCAGCTGAACCTTGGCTTGTGTGCCGATGCTTATTGATTAAGGTCTTTTTTAATTGTTTTAATTCAATAGGAGCTCCAGGTAGGAGGTCCACCAATCGACAAATTGAGTGCAGATAATGTTAACCATCTAGATCAACCATATTCTTCTCAAGATGATCCATTCATTTCCATCTAGAAAAACATTGAAGAATCTCTCTCTCTCTCTCTCTCTCTCTCCCCTCTTTTGGGCAAAGAAAGAAGTAGCTTCATTTCTTATATAAGAGCTTTACATATAAGGATATTAACATTTAAGAATTTCTTTAGGAGTCTCATCTATTGGAGAATCTACTACCGATCTACAGTTCTCTCTGGGTGCATTCTAGTCATACTAAACTATTTTGTTTGAGAAATTCTCTGTTGATGCAAGACTTGGGCTGTGGATTCTGGTTAAACTTCTGTTTTGGGTTTTACTTTAATTTGGTCCAGGTTTATTTTACTTCATCTGCTATGCAAACAAACAAAATAAGGTGACAGTTAGAAACAAAAATAAATCAGAATTTACACTAAAATCATTTGCACTCCCATACTTTTGCACCAAGTACAGATAAAATTGCACTGTAAACAAACCAGGCCTTGGAAGTAAATGTTGGTTCTTTACTTCATGTAAAGATTCACATGGTTTATAACATTCTTGAATGTCAGTCATTACTTTCATCTTCTTCAGCTGAAGCATAAACGTGTGATGAACAGAGATTGCACGCGTACATTGTTGGTTTGAAATGGACAAGAGGGTATATACATGATAGAATCAGAGAAAGAAGGATGAATCTTAAGAGGGGTTCACAAGATTCTTGTTTTTTTTTGCATGAGAGCTCAGTAAAAATGTATCAGTTTTCCATTAATTGGATGTCACAAGATTCTTGTTTTTTTTTGCATGAGAGCTCAGTAAAAATGTATCAGTTTTCCATTAATAGGGTGTCAGTGGGTTGGCACTGGAGCCTAGCCCCACAAGCAACTGAAGAGGCTGGGTTTCCTTTGGCTCCTTTTGAAAATGAGGGCATGCTATGAATGTTAAAACTATGTCTCCTCATATTTATCACAGTAGTTGAAGAATTTCAATTTTAAAAACATGGGAGACCTGGTCTTGTTATCCACCGTGAAGGAGCAAGGAGCATTAAAACCAGCAGAAGTGAAGCCACTACTATGGGTGGTCAATGAGAGAATTGAGTCTCTGTACTCCAACATGTTTGCTGAAAGGTTTCTTGTGAAAATCTTTTGAGTGGAAAGAGTACAATACAAGGTTTGGAAAGAGTAGAAATCAGTGGTGGCAATTGGGCGGGTTGGGTCTCAACCCAATCCATTTAACCCAATCCAATCCACCCAAATCCATTAATCATATAGTTATGTACTTAAAACAAAAAACTAACTATTTTTTAATAAATAACTTAGTCATAGCTTAGTGGTAATAGTGATTGCTATTTACACAAATGGTGAAGGTTAAAATAACATTACATGCATGTTATTTTTATAATAGAAACAACAAAGCCATTTAACTATGTTCGGGTTTTGGATTTGATGAACCACATAGGTTCAAACCGGTCAGGCCAACTTGAACTATCTAATTGGATTGTCTTCGAGGTAATCACATCAAGTTCAAGAGTGGTTGAACCGTTTAGATCCGGATCAGTCCGGTCGGACTAGAACCCGCCCGAACCGGTTTAGTCCAGTCGGACAAAACCCATTTGACCGGTTCAATTCGGTCGGATCAGACCTCGACCGGACCTGACCGGTTCAGTCATATAGTGGATTGACTTGGGTGGGCTCATATCAGGTTTGTGTATGGGTTTGGGGCCGAATCGATTGGTCCGAATCAGGTCAAAAGAAGTAAATCAGACCGGGTCGTATTCGGGTCGAGTTGCACGGATATGAACCAAGTTGGACGATCCAAACCGGACAAAGCAAGCGGACGGTTTAGGGTTCGGACCCACCCGGTCCGATCCGCTTCGGATTCGGGTCGACCTGGATCGGCTTGTATCGGGTTGAGCTGGGCTATGTGAATAATGGTTGGACCGGACGACCCAAATCGGACAAAGCAAGCAGTACCGAGCCATCCCGTCCGAGGTCTATTTTGGATTCGGGTCGATCCAGATCGTTATATGTTGGATCGTGTCAGACCGCGTTGAACTAGTCCAGACTTAGGTCAAATTGATTTGGATTTATGTTGGATGAAGTGTGTTGATTCAAGACAAAACCAAATTTAGTTAATAATTAATAAAATAATAATGCATTAATTATAAATTATTTAATTCAAATGAAGAAAATAAAAAATAGGCTAAGTAATTAATACTAACGTCTATAATGATTAACCCAACGATTATCCACAACCCAATCCAATCTAACCCATTTAAATGGACGAATTAGGTGAGGGGTTGATCACACAACCCGCCAAATAAATGAACAGGTTGGACGGGTTAGATGCTGGGTGGGTTGGGTGAAAAATTGCCACCCCTATTAGAAATACATACAGAAATACAATGTTCTATACCGTACATGGTACTCTTTCCAAACTGAGTCCTAAGTTTTAACCAATAAAGCTTGAAACTAAAATTGAGTGGTTATAGTTTTCACTATTCAATTAACAAACTCGGTTCACTCGGGTGGTGTGGTGGTGGTGGTATCAGTTGACAATGTGGTGGTTGGACAATCAAATGATATGGGTCATGCTGGGATAATATGGGTATAGTATGGTGGAACTGGACGATGAGAAATAATACTTGGAGG
This sequence comes from Nelumbo nucifera, assembly GCF_000365185.1. The sequence continues at coordinate 4,826,774 of NW_010729102.1, read as the reverse complement.
TGATGGAGGGTCAATGGGGCCCTAGAAAGATGTATTAATTTTACTGAGGGTTATGTAGGTGAAAGACCTCTAAGTAGTGAAGTAGAAACAGCCTCGACGATGATGCAAGCTCATAACCGACAAGTTAGTTTGAAGCCAATTCTGTAGAGAAGAAAATTAATGCAAGCTCATAACCGACAAGCTCAGAACAAGTTTATGTAATGGTAGAGAAGAGAAATTCTCACAAATTCAAAGAATGGGAGGCTTTGCCAACTAAGCAATTACATGTAGGGCCTGTTTGATTTACAGTTGAAATCGGAATCAAAATCTTTCAAAACCGGAATTGGGATGGCCTATTTCCATAGTCTGTTTGGTTCAAACAGAAATCGGAATGAAAATTGATATCATCTGAAATGAGATTTCATTTCCAAGGGAGAGGGAGGGAATGATGCCATTCCACCATGAATGGAAATGGGATTCCAATTCTGTCCAACCAAACAATTGGAATTGGAATGACCTGATTCCAAACCCCTATTCCAGCAAACCAAATGGGACCATAGTTCGTAGATCCTTGAGATCGACTAAAGGCTATCATCCTCTTTATTCTTCATGAAATCTTCTTTATACATGGATTATTCTGCAAGTTATTGCTCTCTTATATAGATTCTCTTCAAGGGGTAAGGCATCTATACTCCCCCTCCTTTTTCTTTTCTTTTTTTTTAATCACTTTAGAGATTAATTTTCATGGGTTTGAATGAAAATTTGATTTTCCTACCCTTTTTTCTAGTCTTGGAAAAAGTACAAGCTTTCTTTGTAGGAGCTTGTCAATACCCATAATAGACTACAATGGATACCATGGTTTTCAAAACCTGACCAGAAAAACCAGGAACCGTTATTTGATCGGTTCCATTTTATCCCAAAACTGTTATTTCGCAAAAATCATTGATTTGGTCAGCAAACTACTGACCCAGGTGGTTGAACCGTTTGGACCATCTGATGGTTTTGGCAGTTTTTGTTTTTTTGTTAAATTTTATTAAATTTTATTTTTTTGTCAGAATGAGCCGTCTGTTCGATTCAAACGGTCGGACTGTTCGACCCGAGAACCGGGCCCCTTACTAGTTCGTTGTACGATTCGGTTTTAAAAACATTGATGGATACACTTGTACATACATATATGGCATTAATTTTAAGGCTGTGTTTGGCTGCAGTGCAAATAATTCGTGTAAATTCTGACCTATTTTTGTTTCAAATTTTAGCTTATTTTGTTTGATTGTAGTGTAAATAAAATTAATTAAGACATGAAGCAGAATAAAATAAAATCCAAAACAAAATTAAATGAGAATTTGCATTTTTTTCATTTGCACTTCCATACATTTGTACTAGTGCAAATAAAATTACACTGCAATCAAACACAGCCTAAGGTGCATAAATAATGTTCTAAAGATAATGCCTTTAGATATAATACTATCTTAACAATGGGGTTGAAAGGAAAGTGCAAGAGAGAACTCGGGTAAAATGCTCATCAATCTAAGAAATCCTTCCGGCTCAGTTTGGAAGGAGTATAAATAAAAGTAGAGTGCAAAGCCTTTGCATTTTGTATTGTTTTGTATGTATTTGAACTGTATATATTTGCATTTGTTCTCCTTCCAAACCGAGCCTCTAAAACATAAGGAGCAAAAACCAAGAAAATTTTCTTAGAAAGCCAAAGGTTGAATTGTGTTCAATTCAAAATTCTGATACACCTACCAGAAGGTTTATATCAACTTGCTTAAAACAAACCCCCAAGTTTAATAGTTACTAAAAAACCATTTACAACGATTCACAATTTCACATACAACAAGGGTTCATGGAGTTTATGACATTTTTTTGGTTTCCCACAATCAATAATGCGTCCCTTAGGCTCAGTTAGAAAAAAATACAAATACAAGTATATACAATACAAATATATATAAAATAATACAAAATATAAGATCTTGCACTCTACATATTTGTATTTATACCCCTTCCAAATGGAGCCTTAAAGAAAAATGATCTTGACTTTGCATGAGAAACTCCAAATCTTAATCCATTTGTTGTGTTGGAAAGCAGACTCAAAGAGCTTTCTACAAACATATAGCTTGCTTGTATTCAAATTCAAATATGGCGGTCATTTTCCATTCTTATAGACACTCCCATGTCAAGATATACCTCAAAGCTTCAATCGTTTTTTTTCCCCTATAACTAATTTCCTAAGATTGTCTAATTGAATGAAATGCATTGTCACAATTAAGGGTGTCAATGGATTGGACTCCATCCGGTCCGAAATCAATTTAGACAGATTGGACGGGTCAAACAAGACATATTGGATTGGACCAATCCAATTCAAAATATTTATTAGATTGGATTAGACCTGATCCATTTGTAACAAATTTATATTGGATTAGGTTGGATTAAGCCAATATCTAACCCATTGATATAAGATAAGAAGAACATATGTGTCAATGGACCAAGTTTGGGCTGAAATCAATCTAAATCAAAATGAATTTAAACAAATTAGACAGTCGACATTGAATTGGATCGACCCAAATTGATCCAAAACATTCATTGGATTGGATTGGTCCTGGTCCATTTATAATGGACTCACATCGGACTGGATATGATTGGACCAAATCCAGTCCAATTAACACCCCTAATCATAATTTGAAAAAAACAAAGTTGAAACATTAATTAACCTTTTTCAAAACCATGACCTAAATTAACACATGCAGTGCATAAAAGTTGTTTTCCCATGTACCAACCATACATACATAGTGGAATACTAATAATGCAAACGTCCACACCAAAGAGAAGGAGACAACGATCAATTAAATAATAAATATTTTTCATTATAGCAATTTAACATCGGAAGCAACAACAAGAATATCAATAATCTAAATCGATCTCTATGGTAATGAACCAGAACCACCTTCATTGTTTTCGATTACCATCCTAGCTATATATGACTTGTCATCATCTAATTCTAATTCTATGGTTACGAATTAATTACGACCAAAATTTAGTTTTCCAAACGCTGATTTTGCCTCTTGCAGATCACATTAGTCGGAGGAGGTGCTCCGACTATTGGTTTTTCGTCTGGAACATTATTCACTGGATGCTTGTCGTCAAGCCTTGAATCAGTACTGGAATTCAGCAATGAAATAGAATAATTAATCCCCAATAGATTGACCAAAAAAAAAAAATGAGAAAGAGTTCTGTAAAGTGTGCCTTTCTTTTCTTTTAGCAATAACATTGTTTGACAGGCAATTACAGTCACAATTTACTCCTGAGTACTTGGGTAAAAAAAAATTATCCTGAGTATAACCTTAAACTTATATCGAATTGCTGAATGTCTTTTAGCAAGTTTTCATATATATTGCATGAAATTTAATTGAAAAGCCTTTTAGGCCCATTAAATGTGAACATAAGTAAGACAAAAATGATTTGATGTGTAGTAATGAATATGAGCCGTATTTAGTATTTAGAGGCTGTGTGTTGTTTTATGAAAAACGCACTAGATATCTTTTTGTGGAATAAAGAGCATCTTCCTTATATTTTATATCTTTACATCATAGCATCAGGCCAAATGAAGCCTTTATTTTTCCTACCAAAATACACACAGATTATGCATACATATTTGGGAACACCCCATCAGATATCAAATGATATTAGACAAATTGATTGATTTAGACAACATGAGTTGAGAGGCTGAGTTTGGCAACTAATAGTGACAGCTCAAAGATAAGAGAGGTCCCTAGGCTGGATGTTGAAAATAAAGTTGATTCTTTCCCTAAAGTTTATTCTGGTGTCTGAAGAAGAGCCAGAGGATAAAAAATAAACCAAGGTGAGGAATATACCTAAGAATAAGGGTGAGGATCAATGTCTACAAACCTCTAGCCAAAGGAGCCTTTGGTGTTTCAACTTTCAAGGGATGGACAGAAGGTCTGGTTAAGTGTGGTTCTATTGATGTCTGATGACAATGCCGAGTCAAGGTTCAAGATATCACGACATATCAATACATATTGTACAATATTAAAAAATTTGGGTGGATTTAAAAGTTTTAATTTATTGTACATGTCTACAAACTCAGACACAAAATGTTAAATGAGTATTGATCTTCCTACTCAATTCTTGGGTATGGAGTGTACATTACATCAATAAGGTGGATGCATGTATTATACCCCACTTTCAGGGGAGGCTTCAAGCCTTCAATACGTGTAGAAATTAAAATTATATAGAACAGATATCTTTCATGTCCACTATTGTTCTAACACACTTGAAAAATATATACATCTATCTCTTGCTATCTGCTGGTTACCCATGAACAGGCTCCATTGCTCGAAGGTGTATTCCTGTTGGGGGAATGGGGATCCATCAATGGATCCTGCTCATAGCTAGGTAACCTGCAGAAGATCTCTACTCTTTTTTCTTTTAATCATGGTCTGAAGATTCTGAACAAATTATAAATAAAATATAAGTTTGAAAGAAAATATATATATATATATATATATATATATATATATATATATATAATTTACCTGAACCCTTCCAAATTGTTTGTAAGAAGCTTTTTATTGAAATAAGCATCTATTTCTTGATCAAACGATTTGAAATCAAAGGGCTTAATATCTTGGTGGTCAATAGTGGAGCATGAAGCGGCCAACTGGTCAAGGTTTCTCAATCCTCCTAGGTATGTGTCAATGGGCTGTAAAGACACAAAGCTTGGTAACTTCAATCAAACAACCCATTAATTAATTTGTTTATTTGAAGGAATCAAGTAACAGAAAACACAAAAAGAAAAAGATATCAAATCACTTTCCTAATAATTAATTACCAGATCAAACAAGGTAGGGTAGTGGCTACCAAACAATTGTGAGGAAGAGGATGAGGATGAAGCAATTTTCTGTGACAAGGATGAAGCTAGAAGCCATTGCAATTGCTGCTGCTTCTGCAGAGCTTCCCGCTGTCGATAGTAAGCTAGTTGTTGGTTGACCATCTGAAGCTCCCTCTTGTAAGAATCAAGCTGAGACATGAGTCTGGTGGCGATACCGGAGCAACCCAGAACTGGGTCATTCTTCCTTGCCTTAGCCTCGAACAGTATAGACTCAACAGCGGCTTTCCTTTGGTGCGGCTCTATGTCCTTCAATAACTTGATGATGTTCCCCACTCCGAAAAGCTTGTGCACATTAAGAAAATCTTGATAACGATTAGCCGGAAAGTACGGGGCCAAGGGGCAGTCTTTCTCGCACTTCTTTCGCTGGTGCTTGCATACAGCACAAGCACTATGGCTTTGGCTTGCATTCCTTCCGCTCGTACTCATCATATTCTTTTGGTATTTCATATACATAATAAAACCCACCCCAACATAACATATTGAAAACCAGCAACCATAAGAAAAAGCACAGACATGGCAATTTACTATTTTCTTTTATTATTAATTCAGAACTAATTAATGCCTTTGGAATGTTGAGGAGAATGGACAAATAAAGAAACAAGCCAAAATTAAAAAGATTGAGCTTGAATACTTATTTGCGAAATAAATGTAGTGGGAAAAAAAAAAAGGAATGGAAGTATATCCCAATTCCCACCAGCTTAATTTGTTTGGTATTTATGTTTTTCAAGATTCGGGTCGGTTTCAAAAACCGATCCGCTACTGCTTTATTTTTAAAAAATAAAAACAAAAAAGACCAAAGCAAAGACCATTGTCGGGTTGAATGGATCGATAGTTTGACAACCTGGGACAGCTGGTTGCTGGCTAAATTTACGGTTTTTGAAAGAATTTCAGTTCAGGGGTAAAACAGAAAACCGGCTGCCCGGATGGTTTTCATGTCTAAATTTAGTTTAATTGACACCCATTTCCCAGCAATATGTCGTAATGTGCAAGGATTTGATCTTGGTTGGTTTTTCTTGGACATGAACCGGGTTCAACTAGGGCACCAGCTAGGGAGTTGCCTTTCTCTGTCCCTCACTCTCAGCCTCTCAAATTCTTAATCTCATAACCGCACCACACCGCCTATGAACTATGAAGAACAGAAGAACAAAGCACAAAACGCTGGAGTCTCTCAGTTGTCAACAGTAAATGAATTGCTAATTCTGTCGAAGCAATTAAATAGAAAGTGTATCGTCCTTAGACCGTGGTGGACATGTGTTAAATTTGGTAGGAATTGTTACGGCCACACGTCTTTTCAACCTCCTCCCTAAGCTCTAATCACAGTTCACAATTTTTCATTATCACATAATACTGTAACTGACTATCAAGTGGTGGTGCGCTCCATCCATCACAATTCACAATCCACAAATCACAACGTGGCCCACTCTATTTCTATGGCTTGAGATTGTTTTAAGTAGTTTGTGTTGCCTATCTGGTTCCTGAACGGTCTGATTGGTTGGACCCATGTGGGAACCTCTTTTACCGAATCATGTAGCTTATGATATTCATCTTCTTGTCAGCCAATTAGGGTTTGACAAAACTTGTTTGGGTGGCACAAATGCTCAATAATCTCAACTGAAATTTGGAATCCAGATAATTAATTCAAAGTTCTACTGGCACCATTGCAACGTGCATGGTACATACACATGTTTTGCTCGTTTTGGATGGGGCCCATTTGTAGCCTAAGAACCTTAAAAATAATTAAGGGGGGCCCACTGTATTAAAATGGGCATCCTCTTCTGCCATTTTGAAAATCATTGTGATACAAATCTCTGTAAAAATCACCTGTTAAGTAATTAACCTTCCTTATTAGTTATTACCATATTTTAGGTTAAACCAACCACTCCAATTCATTTACCTATATTATTGTTTGTTTTTTTTTTTTTCTTTAACGGTTTTATTAATGCTTTTTTTAAGCAAAACGGCACTTCAGTTCAACTTATCCTTCGAGATGACTTCCCCAAGGAAAATTGGTAATACAGAAAAAGTTAGACAGATCAGAAACAAATAGCCAATGCATGAATGTGCTCTGGTGTGAAATTCAGTTTGGAAACAGTATAAATGTAAATATGTACAGCGTAAATATATACAAAATATAAAGTTTTGCATTCTACATATTTACATTTATACTCCTTCCAAACTCAGCCTAAGCAACAGGAGAATTTGAACACAGTAGCCTTACATCTGACACTCAGGATCTTCTGCTCACACCACTAATATAGCAAGTGATATATATACTACGGCCAACCGAACAGCAGATCCAAGATGCAAGTATGAATACACTATGAAAGATTTAATACTATAAAAAGAGAGATAAATCCTCAAAATAAGAAATGCCAAATACAGCCTAAGACAGAAATCCGTGCTTCTCTCTAATCACAATGCCGATGCCTGAATTTGCCGTGTTGAATGAAACTTCATCTACATTAAAATTTAAGATATGTTGAGCTCAGGTCAGATCTGGTTGGCCCAATCCTCAACCCTAATCCAACCTTGAAATTGAGCTGGGCTCATAATTTTTCAACCCTAAACTTAACTTTAACTTGGCCCAATTTGAACCCTAATTAATGTCTTATTTTCCAAATAGCCAAAACGCAATTTAAGAAATTGTAAGGAATGTAAGTCGCAAACCATTAGGTATGCTGTCACATTTAATTGAAAGAGGTTGGATTTTGCCAAAATTTCTTAATTCCAAGAAATAGAGGTTGGGTTAAAGTCAAATAGAATGCTGTCATATTTATAGATTTCCAACTTGATTTCTCATAATCCAAGAAACATATGATTACTGCTAATAAAAAGGGGGTGTTCACCACCAACCAGTATACATTATTTTGTCAAACTGCCTAATAAATCCTATTCACTTGGGCATATGGAACTAAAATCTCCCCCCTTTTGGTTTGCCAGCTGGCAACCAGAAGCACCTTAATTATCATAACTCCATTCTATGTTGAGATGCGTATATAACTTTATTGGATATGGGAGTAGACACGAATTCACATCGTCTGTCCTTTTGGTATAGAAAATTTTGTATACCAGACCAATAGCAATCTGCCACATACCCTGTTTTTCCATTTCTAAATTAAAATGGCTTTTAAATAAGGAAATTGTTTAAAATTCATCATGAGTTTTCATCATTTTTCTTAAACTCATCACAACTTTTCAAAATGTCTAAAATTCACCATGTCACTAATTTGACGTTAAACCGACTAACGGGTGTTAATATATTACCATTTTAACTTTCATAGAAAAATATAAAATATATAGAAAATAAATTCACGGGTATTAATATATTACCATTTTAATATTTAGACATGAAAGAAAGGAAAATTTTCAAAAAATATTTTCAAATATAAAATACATAAAAACATAGAAATTGCAAAAAATATATAAAAAAAATTAGAAATTGCAAACAAAATAAAAATGTTTTTCAAATTATAGAAACTATAGAAATTGAAAAACAAAATCAGAAAATAAAAATTGTAGAAAAACACAAAAAATTATAGAAAAACACAGAAATTACAAATAAATAACAAAAGATACAGGAAAATTTATAAATTGTAGAAAATAGAAAATGTAAAAAAAACAGAAATTATAAAAAACATTGGAAATTATAACAAAACACTAAAAATGCAAAAAAAAAAAGAAAATTAAAAACTGAAAAATACCAATTTTCCTCTAACTCACCATTCAAGGGTAATTTGGTCATGAAAATTATTATTTATACTGACATGGGCACTTCTGTTAAGAAGCATTAACGGTGCACTAAGGGAAGGTGAGTTATGGAAAATAAAAACTTAATGGCATGGTGAGTTTTAGACATTTTGAAAAGCTGTGATGAGTTTAAGGGAAATGTTAAAAACTCATGATGAATTTTAGACAATTTCCCTTTAAATAATGTTAGAAATTACTATTGGTCTAGGTACAGAAAATTTTCTATACCAAGGGGACCGAAGATGCCAACTCAATAGACATGGGGTGTTAGAAATCTTTTAAACTTCAAAAAACCTGTACTTTGACATTAAAAATTAGAGAAAATCTATGATACAGAAAAAATATGGTATGCAAAGAGTTTTGACCAATCAAAGTCCACCCATGAATTTGGATATGATTCCAATTAATTGGTCAGATGTTTTTTGGATATCATATCTTTTTCATATAATAGTTGAACCCAATAAATTAACCCGGCCCATTTTTCATATTGGAACAACTCAACAAAGTCATAAAGAATAAAGATTCAAACTAGAACCCAAACCAAGTCCAATCTTATAAAGGCCCAAACCCAACTATTAAATACACGACAGAAAACTCTTCGTACTAATTTTCTTATTGATAAAGTTATTCCCGCACTCAACCTCAACCTACTACAATTCCCATTCTTGTGTTCAATATTGGAAAATGAAAAATAATGCTTGTTTTATATTCTTTCTCCCTGATATTAGGACTGAAGTTTGATGGTTTAGAATTATCTATTTTTCAAAATTCAAACAGGTAAATGATTAATCAAGTAAAAGAAATATAAAATCAAAAATTAAAAAATGTATATTTTGCAAAGTTCGTAAGGATTTTGTTTCATATTACTTTTTTGTAAGTGAAACATTAGAAATATACCTATCAGTAATTTTCCTTAAAAACTGAAGCAAGTTTCATAGTGTTGACATTTGAGGTTATAATTAAAATACAGACAATAGGTTTTCATTTATTTATTTGTTTAACTTATCAGTTTTCAATATTTAAATTTGGGTAAAATACAGACAAACTATCCTGCATTTTGAGGGTAGTTATGTTTAGTTCCTCCAATTTTCCATTGCAACAAAAGCTACCCCGTAGTTTCAAGTTCCAACAATTTTGCTCCCATAATTAACATTCCATAGATTTTGATCTTTTATGAGACCATGTTGTCCTCTCTTTTATTGCATTTCCAAAACCAAATTTTTTAATTTTTGTTTCCATTTGTTTAGTGACATAGGAAAGTTGTTAATTCTAAGCAATGATAGGGAAAATGATGTTATAAAAGTTGAAAACTTAAAGAAAGGCTAATGGATAATGGCAGTAGCAAAGCCTTAAAATTTGAAAATGCAACATACCAGTTTGTCACAAATGAAAGTTTGGGACCTCAGTCTCATTACCCCTAAGGCTGCGTTTGTTTAAGGTGTAAATACAGACCAGTTCAGTCAGCATTTGGATAGAGTATAGTTAAACATCTAAAATTGATGTAAAACTCGCACTCATGTCGAGTTTTGCATCAATAGTAGATTTAAATACAATTTCGATAAAAGCGATATAAATATTTACATTGATAATCACACATTCCAATTTATAATGGTTGATAACTTTAAATCCATTCCATTGGTGTACAACTTCATCAATGTACTTCTACGTTTACACTACATTCAAATAAATGCAGCCCAAGGATTGGTTTAAAAAGAGTACAAATACAAATATATACAGTATACAAGGTTTTTCACTCTCTACATGTTTGTATTTACTCTGTTCCCAAATGGAGCCTCTACAGTACAGCGTGGTTTTCTTTATTTTACCCTTATTCTAATGAAAAATATTAGGGGCTGAGTAAAGGGACATGGGTTATGCGAGAAATACAGGATTCATGGGTATAAATTTACCTTTTTAATTACTCATTTACTAGCTTACATGAAATTAAATTTGAAGGTAGCTAGAAAGGCTAAAACAGCTTGATTCATTGATTCGAACATTCAAAGTTCAAACTCGGTAATACATGTCTGTTTGAACTTTGAACATCATCAGTAACCCCGTGGCTACCTCCCATGGCATGGAAGTGCGAAATCTTGTTTACGTTAGATTTTACTCTTTTTCTTCTTTCACCTAAAAGCAAACATGAATGAATCCAAACACATTGTTTGCACTTATTAGAATTTGCATAGCATCAGAGGAGTACCCAACTCTTCACTCTTGGAATTAGATGGTTTTCACTTTTCATGGATCGCATTTGCATCAGGAGCAGCATCTGATCTGACGGTCAATAACTGGGCAGGACTATTTCTACACAAGTACCCCTTTCTACAGAATAGGAGGAGGGGCCAATACAGGAGACTAGGAGAGTGGTCGATGCCCCGGGCGCGTGTTCCTTTACCAACGGCGACCGTTCGACCCATGCCTGTTGGATCTCGTCTCATTTCTCAAGTTTTACGAGTCCACGAAGCTAACTCTTTACTCTAATTTTCTTTTTCCGATCTCGGATCAGATTCATAATCTTCACACGTTTAAATTTAATTTCATCAAGTGCTGGTTGGGTATATGATTCATCCCACGTCTTTTTTATATTTCTTCTTCTTTTTTTTTGAGATTTTATGGTCGAATTTCTTGAGGTTTAGCAACCAAATTTCATGGCTTTGGAGGAGATCTGTGGTTATGCTCTTAGTTAATGTATAATGATAATGATGTGGGAATTAGATCAAAGAACTGCGGGTGCGAAATTCCGTTTCTGATTTGCTCCGAATTTGTATTTTTAACAGGCAGGTTTGTGGGATTGCTACAACAGCTATAACAAGCAGTATAAGAAAATTCTCATTTTGTTTTCATGGAGAAGCAACTTAAATAGAGCTTAATGGGGATCTATGAAATGGCCCCAGCAAGCAAGTCTGGTAAGAAGGCGGCAGTAGATGCAGCTTCATGGATGTTCAACGTTGTCACTTCCGTCGGGATCATCATTGTCAATAAAACTTTGATGGCCACCTACGGCTTTAGTTTTGGTAAACATTTTCTTTTGTCCATGATTGATTTCTCTTGGAAAAAAGCTGAATTAGATTTTTCTTTAATCTTATTCAAGTTGTTTACCAATCAAAAAGGAAAAGAAAAATACTTGTTCAAGTTTTTTGTTCAAAATGGTTGTATTGGATTCAAGTGCGTAGCCTTTGCAGTGAACTCGTTTTTTAGTGTAATGCAACTCTGTTCAGTTACGTTGTATCCTGACTTGTCACTCTATTGCTCTAGCAAGTTAGAATTTTAATCTTGAATATTCATTTTATATAACAGTTTATGTACTCATCGTGTTTCTTTCCCTCTTAACTTTTGTTCTATATCACTGTCTCCTGATGTTGTACATCACCGATGCTTTTGCCTTACTGGTAGTTTAAGATATTGCCAACTTCCAGAACAGAATTCTCCCTCGAGGGTAGCACCCTTGTTCTTGATCATGTCACATGGCTTTGATGTGCTTATTTATGTAAATGGTATTACTATCTTGAGCCTATTGAAACCCCATGCTGCAAAAGGAACAAACAAAGTCCAAGGAATCAAAGTCTCTAGGTTTACACATCACTCACAACTAGGGCCCTCTAAATTGCATATCTGTTACCTCACCACCCTTTCTTCTTTCCCTAATGCTTTTAGAAACACCTCTTGCAGCATTCAAAGATACCGCTGCATCTTTAGCAAGCAGCAAGTAAATTTTCTTAATCTCCTAAACATTACTAAACACAATTACTTACCCTGTCATGTATTCAGGTCTATAACCTTCATCCACCCTTTCAATATATCTCCTTCTCTTTTCATCTTTTCTTTTCTTTTTTGAAAGAAAAAGAGTGCCATTGCAAACTACTTTTCTTGGATCACTGCCTTATCCAAAAGGAGAACCTTGTCCACCTTGTGAACCTTTTTTGACCTGAGGTCTTTGAACTCTTTTCTCTTATAATCCTCCCAATGTTTTAAAAAGACATGCTTGATGACCTCACTTGATCCCAAACAATGTCCCTTTAAAAGGCTCACACCTGGTGTACACACCTAGGAATGTGCCTGGTGTGCCATGTACCTTGACTCAAGATTGTGCCAATTATAAGTTTCCATTTGTTACTTTCTGTACATTCTTTATGTGTTTTACATCTCTATAATGGTCTATTAACTTTAATGTATCTTTTACTGGTGCTTGTGCACAAATAGTGGTCTATTGGCTTTCAAAAGAAAAAAATTGAATACTTGAAGCCCTAGTTGTTGTTGATGGGATCTCAGATAACAAATTTTCCACCAAAGAAGCAACAAATATAATCTTTGATCTCTAACCTTTAAACATAATAACTGCAACCAAATCATAAAACCAACCCTCTTATCAAAGGTGCTGCCCCCAAACCTACACATGGGTTTATTTGGACCCATCGGCCCTCCACCTCTGTAGAGGCCCCAAGCTCTTGTAATTAGGAATGGAAGATGTTTGACACCACACTAGATACTTGAAATAATGTAACTGGAGATAGACAAACACGTTTAGAATTTCACATGCTTGAATTGTCAAGTGTTGAAGAACCTTGGCATGATCCTTACTCATTTGCTTTCACTTTCACTTTGAATTTGTCTCATATGTTATGCTTATGTGTTTTGAATTGAGCAAATATGTTTTTCAGAACATTTAATTTCTTTTATAATAAGGTTTTCTTATTATTAATTTTCACCCACCTTGTCCTCTTCATACCACTAGAAGCCTTTGACTATGTCTCCATAACAGGTTATGCCCAATGTTTTAAAACGCTAGGCGTTCCACTACCTAGAGGCATGAGGTGTAGTTCAGAGCATAAGAGGCGTAAGCCTACTTAAGAGGAGGGGGGGATGAAGAGGAAGAAGGGGGGAGAAGAGGAAGGGGAAGCTCATTTTTCTTTAGTCCCCAGCTCACTTTCTTTCTCCCTATCTTTTCTTTCTTTCTTTCCCTTTCCTTTTCTTTTCTTTCTTTTTCTTTCCCTTCCCTTTCTTTCCTTTTTTTTCTTTTTTTCTTTGTTTTTTCTATCTTTTTACATGAGGCGTACGCCTCTAGCACGCCTCGTGAAAAAAGCGTATGAGGCGTACACCTCTTGCACTTGAGGTGTACGCCTCAAAGGTGTCAACGCCTCTAGCATACACCTCAGGGCGTTTTGCGTACACCTCCCATGCCTTTTAAAACACTGGCTATGCCTTATAGTATCTTCTAGTAGTTGAGTATAGAGGTTGAGATGGATGAACCCAAAGCTGTTCTATTCAAAATACGATAGAAATTCCATCCCCGAGAAAAGGTTCTCTCTTTCTACCCCTTGTCTTGCTAACCAATCTGCCAACCCATTGGCAGCTCTGTAAACCCACCGAGCATTAACAACTATGTCTCTTTCTAACCCATTGATCTCTCCAATAAAGTGTCTATACTTCCATGGGCACTTTCCTTCATTTTGTACCCACTCCACCACCACTTTGAGTCCCCTTCAACAATGATATTAACCTAGTTGTTTCTCTTAGCCTGCTTTAATCCTTGTAGCACTGCTAGGACTTCCGCTCTAATTGCATTTCCATGGACTGCAGGTCCAGAATAAGGTTCAATTGTACTCTCATTATGATTTATAAAAACTCCCCCAAGTTGTGGGGGCAGAAGCCAACTTGGTTGGATAGTGACTCTGGAAATGGTTGAATTAGCTATCAGTCCCCAATTGCTGGGGATATCATCAAAAGTGAAGGTGTTGAACAGGCTTAAAGACCTCACCCAATGTGCTACTCTAACAGTGATGATATCAATGATGGCTCTTCCATCTTGGAACTTGTCCTTGAATAACCCGCCAATCCTTTCCTCCCATACAGTCCACAGAATTGCAGCTCTGGAACATCTCCATAAGATCTTACCTGTTCTTGTGGGAGGTCTGAAAAAAAGGTGCTAAACAAGGTTGCAGATCTTGAGGGGACGTCCACCTGCGCCCATAGAGAGCAAAAAATCTCTTCCAAATACCAGTCACAAAAGAAAATGAGATTAGTAGATGGAGAGAGCTTTCCACACTCGCTTTACAAAGAAGACAAATATAAGGAGAAACACACCAATTTGGTCTCTTTTTCTGTAGGGTCTCACAAGTCACAAGTATTGATTTTGGAATGGACACCTCCCAGCAAAAACAAAAAGCCCTCACCTTGGGCAGGATTGGCCCACACCACACTTCTTTCATTGGGAACCTCGGGGAAGGGTCATGGGAGGACAGCTAAACAAAAAAGGAGGAACAAAAGAAGACTCCTGAAGAACACAATGATGACACTCTTAGTAGTTGAGTGTGTATGTACCATCCTCTATAAAACTGTTCTCTAATGACATCCTATTCTTGCTTCTCACCATCCAATCAGCATAAACCCCTTTCCTAAAGAAGACAAGAGGGACACCAAAGCTATCAAGTGCAACCCAGAACGAGAAAGGATCTTCAAGGCCCAGATTGGAAGCATCCTGAACTTTGAATGCCCTATCAATCTTTGCTGGAAGCTTTCAAGAGTAAACATCACAACTAATCCTCAAAACAAAAGCAAGAGAACAGAATAAAACTCTCTCATCCCTTGCTTAATAATTGTAAATCTGACTCTTTTAAGGCACTTGTTATGCCCCTAAAATTTTGTGAAGATATTCTGCCTAGCTTTTTAGTTGCTTAGGCAAGCACCTAAGAAGTTGGGCAAGTGCCTTTTTAAAACATTCTAGGTGATGCAATGGGGCAACACGTCGACAACTATGCAACAAAACAATTTTTGTGTTTGAATAGGATTTTGTTGGCTGTCAACTTGAAAAGTAACAGAAGAGTAGAAGACTTAAAGAAGCCATCTTGAAATGTAGTCTTAGCATTTTCATTTTTTCATATTCCCTAGCTGAAAGTACCTTCTTTTGAAGGTCTTCAATTTCAAATTTATCTTTATTGATAACATGCAAACTATATCAATGGAAGCATTATTTGAACTTTGCCAACTTTGCAAGCATTGGCACTGGTATTTGGATTACTGCTCTCACTGATGGGCTTATCCAATTTCAACAGTAGAATAGTTTAGCCTACCAAAATGAGAAAAAGCTTTATGGATAACACTCTTAGGTTTGATTTTATTATCTTAAGAACTGATTTTCATGGAACCTTGTCATTCTCAATTTAAAATCTTGAATGTCTACTCTTTTAGCATGTAAATTGTAATTTCTTTTCTGTTAAATAATTCCAAATTTCTGTTACTTATCCTCCTTGTACCATCCAATTTGACCCTTCAGTGATGCTACTTGCTACATCTGGCAATTGGAAATTTCATTCTGCAAAGTTATCAAGTGTTTTCACCTTTACTCTAATTCGATCATGGAGTTGCATTATGCTTCTATGTATGTGTGTCTATAGATGGTACTATGCCTGTTTACAAATCCTGAACATGGGGCCTTTTTATGATCCTGCAGCTACAACATTAACTGGTCTGCACTTTGCCACCACAACACTGATGACCTCTGTTCTTAGGTGGCTAGGGTATATCCAGGCCTCCCATCTGCCACTACCTGAACTTCTGAAATTTATCCTTTTTGCTAACTTCTCCATTGTTGGAATGAATGTGAGCCTAATGTGGAACTCAGTGGGATTCTATCAGGTCAGTTCTGGTGGTTTCCAGGTTTAATCATTCCTTTGATTTACAAGTGCTGGAAATTCCAAATTAAAGCATATTTTGTACTATGAATTGCCAGATTGCGAAGCTGAGTATGATTCCCGTATCCTGTCTTCTTGAAGTCGTCTTCGACAAGATTCGATACTCTAGAGATACAAAGCTTAGTATAGCAGTTGTTCTACTAGGTGTTGCAGTGTGCACAGTCACTGATGTTAGTGTCAATGCTAGAGGCTTCATTGCTGCTTTTGTAGCAGTTTGGAGCACTTCTCTGCAACAGTATGTAAGTCATTCATTTATGAAATCAGCAGCATATCCTGAATTTCTCCAGCCACTGGACTTACTTTTTTTTATTTACTATTATTGCTACCTAATGTTTGCTTATATTGCCAGATCTAAGTACAAAATTCTTGACAGGAGGTGTCTCTCTGCTAGATTTATTGATTCTGTTGATTTTATCTTTGCAGTATGTACACTTCCTCCAAAGGAAGTATTCACTTAGCTCTTTCAATTTGTTGGGCCATACTGCACCAGCTCAGGCTGCAACGCTGCTGTTGATTGGGCCTTTCCTTGATTTCTGGTTGGCAAACAAAAGAGTTGATACCTTTGATTATAGCTTGATGTCTGTGGTAAGCATCACATTTGTATATGCCTTGCAAAAGGAAAAAAAAGATGTACTAGATTTATATAGTGCCTACAGTTTTTAGAATATGTTGGTATACATCAATCATATATGTGGAAATTAAAATTATTGGTCATATTGCATATGGTCACCTGTTCAAATTACATGCTATTATCAGTCATATTGTGATTTATGAAATTACATGCTATGAATGTACTGTAATGGTCAGTTTAAGACTTTAAACCATGTATGCATTTGTGAATATATTTTAACAAGCTATTGTTGTGGTTCAAGTTTTCATTATCTGGTCATCTATATGAACATAGGATGCATGATGGATATTGGTGGAGGTAGGTCCCCATTGACAATTTCTTACATATGCTCCAGTGGATGAGTTTCCAAATTCTAGGTTGTCAACTACATTCATTGATGTCAGTGGTCCATGTTTTGCCATAAATTGTCAACATAAATGTTTATGTCTATGTCCTGAACCTTTCAAAATGGTCCTTTGATCCAATGTACCACCAATTAATTCGCATATATGATGTGATAGGTTGATATTATTAGTATGTGTTATTTTAGAATGGCATATTCTTCATATGTATGGGCATGTTGATGTGATAATATACCTGCCAAATAGAAATTTAGGTTTAGGCATATGTATGTACTTTATGGATGCATGTTCATTGATTTGTTGCTTGATGGTGACAATTTGACTCGATTGTTCCTTGCAGTTATTCATTATTCTTTCGTGCACCATTGCAGTAGGGACCAATCTCAGCCAATTCATCTGCATTGGTAGATTCACGGCTGTGTCCTTCCAAGTCCTTGGCCACATGAAGACTATCCTTGTATTGATCTTGGGATTTTTTTGTTTTGGGAAGGAGGGTTTAAGTCTACAAGTAGTGGTTGGCATGATCATAGCAGTGGTAGGAATGATTTGGTATGGCAGTGCCTCATCTAAGCCAGGAGGGAAAGAGCGTAGGAGCCATTCAATGTCAAACAACAGACAACAAAAGCATGGTGGGTCGTCTGATTCCAGTGAACATGATGAGAATGTTTAGAATTAATACAAGGTGGTTATTTTGATATTATAGCCTCCTGATATTGAAGGTTAGAGCCACATTTTTTTAATTCCAAGTTTCTCTCCTTGGTCGTGCATTTTTTCAAGGGGACAAATACTATCAGGTAGGATGCAGATCCCTAAAATATTCATCCTGTCATGATCATAATCTATAGTAATTTATTTTCTTCCTCATTTGCAAACCATTTATCCCTTTTAACCTTTTATTCCCATTGCTATTTTGACTTTGAATTAATTTGTGGGTAGAGTTCTGACAATGATCCGTAAAAATATCCCCATCTTTTTAATGATACGTAAGTTATTTTCAAGTTCATCTGGCAGTCTTTTAGGATATAAGATTAAAAACTAAAGCTTGATTTACTGGATGTACTCTCGTTATGGTCTCAAAATAAGTATGGTTCCCACTTATTCAGGTCCAAGTTATAAATTACACACTAGCATTGTTTTGGGTTCAGAATATCAGTTCTGATTTGTTATGGCAGCAGTGGAGTTCCAGCTAAACCAATTATCAATCTTGTTGATTGACAGTTTGACACCTTTCCTGGTTCATCCAAGAAAAAGAATAACGAATTAAGTACTAGAGTTTGTTAGGTATGAAAGAAATATTAATTTAATGCTTGATAAATGAATAATTCAGGATATACCTAATACAATTAACATTTTCATACAACTGGATCTAGATGGCTGAAATCTGCGTGGATATCTTAGTGCAGCTTGGCCTGCTAGAATGAATCCAAGCCTTGCTGGATACCGGGTTTTGGAGGCCAACATTTCCATTGCCAGCACTAGGAATAATGCAAATGGTACAGGCCTGTTATTTGCCCTAGGAATATCAGATACCCATTACACCTCTATTATTCAAGAAGTTGTTTGGCTGGACATAGGCTCAAGAATTGAAAAAATCACATAAAACTTTTTCGTAACTGTTGGAAGGATCCTATTTTTATGATGTCAAAATCACGTTTGTAACCATCAGTCCAAAAGTTGATGTCTTTATTGGTTTGCCTTTACAATTGCAAGTGACATTAGGCTTGTTCTCTAATATCTTAGATTTTTCATTGATGGGGGGCTGATGCCTTGAAAATATACAATGGGGAGCTTATGTTGGTTTTCGCTACACACATAAATAATAGAAAAATAAAAGGTTACTAGCTGACATTGTTTTTATTGGCTCCCCGGTTCTTGGGAAGGGTTAGACTGGATATGGAACTTCTAGCATTTTTTGCACGAAGAGGCTGCTTTCAGATTCAAATCTGTGCCCTTACTGCTTGTCAGACCAAAATTTTAATATTACACCAAGCAATGTTAGTTCCCGGCAATCTTCTCTATTGTTCTTACCATCAAACCCATTCTTTTTTATTTCTTGGCTTTTCTTGGTGGAACAAGCTTCTTTTCATTAAGCATTATTTAATTTTGCACAAGGTTTTTAAAACCGACCCAGAGAACAAATCAGTCAGGGTCCGGTTTCTGGGTTGAACGATCCGACCATTCGAACCAAGTGGTTGGCTCATTTTGACAAAAAACGGTCAAAACCGTTCAAACAGTTCAAACGGTTAACTGCCCAGGTCAGCGGTTTACTGACCAAAATCAATGATTTTTTGAGAAAATCCAGTTTTGAGGAAAACCAGAATCGGTCACCTGACCAGTTCTTGGTTTTTCCAGTCCGACTGCCCGGTCCAATATTGAAAATCATGATTTTGCATGCCCATATTGCCTATGCTAAGCATGTGTTTTTCATTAGATATTTATAATAATCTTCTTGAATTAGCTGAATTTGATAGCTGCTTTACTGACTGTGGGACCAATCATTTTGCTCTAGACCAGTCATAAAGTGCATATGAGATATGACCCACAATCACTGAATCTCTCACTTGCATAGGCCCTAGTTATTATTTATGTTTGAGTAGATGGTATTTAGTAATTAGAGGAATCAATTCCCAATAACTGATTTTGAGGAATATGGAGGCTTACCAGATTTTCAAAAAAAGGGGGGGGGGGGGTTATTTTAAAC
>NW_010729102.1:4775933-4806759 GCF_000365185.1 Nelumbo nucifera | reverse complement strand
GGGGCATAGAAATAATACTAACATGGTGATTACTCAAAACAAAAATGCGAATGTCACCACATTATTGGCTAGCAAAACATTGGCATGGGCATGCCACTACCATGCGTTCACAATTGTCCTCGTTCAACTTCAAGAAAAACCCCTAATCCCACGGACCAATAGTGTGGCCCATGGGCTGGGAGAGAGGTTGACTATAGTAATTGGTCTTTTTCGATATTTAACACAACACATAAATAATTCTCCAAGGTAGGTGGTAATAGATAGCGGGACTTAAATCCGCATCTTTGCTGGAACTATGCAGTTAACGTACAAACTGAGTCACTACTTGATCTTCTGGCATATAAAAGGAGAGGGAATTGGCTTCAAAAAATAGTGCGTGAATTTAATTTTACTATTTTCTAAAAATATAAAAAGGATTTTACAATACTGAAAATACATTGTACAAGAAAAAACCTATAACCAATCAACCCTTATTATAAAAGTGGCAAGAGTCTGGCGGTTCTCATCAAAATCCAAAGGGAATTTTTATTGGTCAAAGCTATTCCATTATCATACCTTTCAGGCATCATAGATTTACATTTACCCAAAAAAAAAACATAAGGAGAGCCATATAATTGTCTCTCTATTAGAAAAATAAAAATAAAATAAAAAATTGTCTCCCTACTATGATATAGATAGGTAAATATGTACATGTCAGATTAGGTTGGGTTGCCTGAGTCTGAACCTAACTCAAACCAAAGTTAGGTTGATTTATATTTTTCAACCCTAAGGGAACCAGGCCAACCCAACTTTGCACCCCTAATTTCAAGCTATTACTTAGTTGTACTTCAACAAAAAAAAAAAAACTGTTTTTTATCTTATTTAACTTATTTGATGATATTTTTTTGGAATAGGTTCCACTATGATGCTAAAAGGACATGATACCGAAAACTTATAATCAATCAGTATCATAAAAGTGATGATCAATCATGTACGTTTTCATCAAAATTCAATGGGGTTTTTTATTGATCAAAACCTTTCCAATATCATGTCTTTCCGGCATGATATTTTTCCTTTTGGAACAAATGCAGCAAAACATAAACAAATTTTCATAAAAAAAAATGTAAACATATTGCCATGGGTGTAGGCATAAGGATCAGAATTGTATAACTCCAAAACAAGGACTCATTATAGGATATTTCCCTCGAGTTCTGTGCAAGCCATAAAAGTTAAATCCAAATACATGGATTGTTTAAATCCAAATACCTACCTATATAAGTGCTATCATAATTAATAGTTTAATAGTTTTTAAAAAATATAAAGACTATTAACATAGTCCCGTATTTCTATTTATTTCTAACATTGCACTCCCCTAAGAGATTTAAAAGCTTATTTTTATCATTTGACAAGTTGTTTAAGGAAGATGTGTTACTCAAAAATACATACCTGGTTTGTTTGTATTGTAATTTCATCTGTCCTGAAAAGAAAAGTATGAGAAAGCAAAATCTGATTTTTTTTTTCAGTTTTTTCCTTGTTTTTCCCATTTTCATTGAAGAGGAAGTAAAATAAAACCTAAGCAAAGTGAAGAAAAAAGTCCTCAGTATTACAAACTGACATTTTTCCTATATGACTACCCCTATCTATTTACAAAGCAAAAGACACAACACACACATGAGAGAGAGAGAGAGAGAAATGTCTACTCCGTCACTGTTGAGTTCGTAAGAGTGAACAAAGAAGCCGCTCCCTTCAAATCATGTACATTTTCCATGGCATCGTTATCTCCTTTTTGCACCATCGAGTTGAATTCGTTGTCTGCTTCTTTTGAAACAACTTCTCCACTGCAAAAACTAAATCACTATTATTTGGGAGGTAAAGGCTCAGAGCACATAAAAAAGATATAGTTTGCCGATTATTCTATAGTTTTCTCTGTAAAGGCTCAGAGCACATAAACTAAATCACTATTATATATATATATGGATTACTGGGACCCGAAAATTGATTCAATAATCAATAATTCTGTTCAGTCATTTGGTCAGTTGGACAGTGAAATTATCGTAAACGGAGTAATCTTTGATATATTTTGTGTTTTGTCACACTACATAGAGACTCGAGAGTCACTTCAGTTAGAATGATTAAAGTCTTCATCTTCTCTAGAGCAAGAATCTACAACATTCTCCCATACATGCATTTATTCAGGTAATGCCTGTTTCAAACTATAAAACAGCCTCAAATTACAGTTTATTTTAGTTTGTATTAAACAGCCCGGAACGTTTCAGGATGAAAATAACAGCAATGGTACCAAAAACAAATAAGGTTCTTTCCAGAGGTTGAAACCATATAAACTAATACAGTGATAGTGCCCTCAGTCACCTTGTTTAAGAATTTTCACTTGATATGGAAGTAATGTCTCAAGAAAAGTCCCATGTAAAAGCCTCATTCATTGTCTCAATGTATCATTTCTCATTCATACTTGCCTGAGAATGACCAAAAATCAATCTTATGTAGTTCACGTTCTGAAATTAGGTTTCAGTACTCCCCACAGTTAACTAGGCAAAATAGAATTCTGGGAGAATTTTGTGAATTCTTATAGTAGGTAATGTGGGTCTGGCATAATTAAGATAGCTAGGTCTCTGAGGGTTGCCTATTCACAATAGCGCCTAACTTGTAATTCATTAGCAGATATAAAATTATATTAATCCATAATTGCTAATGAGTATACGGTTAATATAATGACCTCAATAAGGAAAACCCATCTCCCATTTCAATTCAATTGATATCAAATATTGCATGTTTAGCCAAAAGAAAGATTGAAATCACATTTTGTTTACAAGTTTTTTTTTATTCCGTTGAACTCGAAAACAAAAAAATGTAATAACATCATCGATCAAATCTTTGTTTACAAGTGTCTTCCAGTTTAGATTCTTTGAACAAAATTAGTTGAAAAGTTCTCGACGTATAACTATCTCATTAAATCAACTTTTTTTTCTTGTTCCAAATCCAATTTATTAAATGATGATATTAATATTTTCAATTTCAATTAAAAATGTTTTTATATAAAACGATAATCACGTACCCGGACTGGGCGGTTGGTTCTTTAGAATCGTAAGGAAGCGATTCTCTTTCGTCAAATATGCCAAGAAGAGGTTTGATGATGTCCCCGGATTCATTCAAGAGTTGTGGCTGGTTCTTCACATTCAACGACGATGATAATGGGGATAGCACCTCTGTCTCAAGTCTACTACTGCCGCCGGGGTCTTGCATGACCATTGATCTTGGATCCTGTATGGTCGTCCATTGATTCAGACCACCGTGAAACTGCTGATTATCAGCAACAAGAGAATCCTGTCGCAGTTGAAGTTGATCATCAATATGGAGAGGTTGGTGTTGAGGTTGTTGTCGATCAAGGTGATGAAAGGGGTTATACGTATTGATAGGATCGGGATTAATTAATGTTCCATGATGTAGATGATGGAAGAGGGATGCAGTTTCTTGCATTGGGATCTGGTACTGCTGCTGTTGATGTGCATGTGCTCGGTAAAAAGCGAGCTGACGAAGAACAAGTTTGAGCTCCATGGTTTCTCGATCGATCTGTTGATTCAACCTCCGAACGATCCTCAAACACCCACCGACTGGATCCTTGGCACGAGCGTTAGCCTGGTAGATAATGCTTCTCATGGCGTCGTCCCTCTGGCGGGGATAAATGTTCTTGAGGAGTTTTGTAATGTTGCCTACGCCAAACAGTTTGTGGGCATTGTGGAAATCTCCCTGGCGATCGGGAGGGAAATAACGCGCGAGAGGACAATCTGAAGGGCATTTCTTCCGTTGGTATCTACACGCAGCGCAAGCGGTGGCACCGCCGCCCCTGACGTTGCTCATGGATTCCGATTTATATATATACACAAGATATATTGTTATGGACTAACGAGGTGGTGGGGAAATATCGGCTGCTTTTCCGGTGGGAATTGTCCACGAGGAGAGGCTTTCCGGTGTTTTTTCCTTCTTTTCTTACTGCGGAAAAAATGATGGAGCAGATTGGTTTCGAAATGGAAATGGTGGAAATTAATCTGCTCCTCTTTCTATCTATGTTATATACTTAATTAAACCCGAGCATCCATGCAGTTGTCCACCTCAGCTTCAACATTCATTCTCTCTCCTCTTCCTATTGGCTGTTGATTGTTTCCCTACCCCCTTAGAATTCTTTTTTATTTTTATTTTATAAATAAAGAAATCCAAAATTAAACATGGGGTTATTTCCAACCCACCCACCCACAACTAATTCAGTTTTAGGAAACTGAAACCGAATCTAATTGTGATACAATATGGCTTCCTTCTAAGTTTTGACAGCGGTTACGTGTGTGCTGTGCACTCAATCTTGAGCTTATTGAGCCCTAATTAATCAAATCAAATCACCCCTGGATATCAGGATAATTAAAAGATATTATTGCGATTTAATTTCCCTCTTTAATAAACCAATATCGATGCTCACGAGTCACGATATATATTAGTGGGCTAGTTAAAGATAAATATCCATTGCAATTAACTCACTGCATATATATAATCTTGTTATTTAAAGTTCTTTTAATTAAGATATCAACAACATTATTGATGAGTATCTCAATGAAAACCCGGTGTGATGCATGGTAATATCCCATATCCGATATGATAATATAAAGGATTGAAAAGAGATGTAAATATATTGTATATATTTAGGTGCTGTTTGGCAAATCTTTTAAGAAGATCTCTTCACACTCTAGATTGTTAAAAGATATAATGAACTTTTGGAGTCTTGTCTTTACAAGTTTAGACCGTTTGATAAGTATTTTACTCTACCATGATCTATATAGCTGTTAAATGAAAAATTTTAGAAGCTTTCATACTTTTAGCCATTTTAGGCTTCCATTAACTTTTTAGAGCCTAGGTTTTTTTGGCTTCCTATCTTTCATTACTAAATAGAAAAAGACTAAATGTTGGTCTTCCAAGTTTTGAAAAGCACAAAATACCACACCAAATTACTTTCCAAATGCCCCCTCATCCTGCATTTGTCTGTAATGTAAATACTAGGCCAGTGTAATACTTCGGTCTGGTTTTGTAGCCGTTTGGATGGAGTATAATTAAACATCGAAAATCGATGTAAAACTCCACTCACATCGAGTAAACTACAGTTTCAATAAAAATGATGTAAATATTTACATCGATGATAATCCCACTTTTCATTTACAATGGTCCATAACTTCATACCAATCAGCATATAACTCCATCAGTGTAATTATATTTTTACACCGCATTCAAATGCAACCTCAAAATAATAATCTGGACGTACATGTTTTATTGGAAGCATCTTGTTTTTAGATATAAATAGAGGTCTTGGGCCCTCATAACTTTCCACTTGTCTGTTATCTTGGAAGAATCAGGACCAACATTGAGTAGGTTCCTACTAAAACCATGGGTGTAATAAAAATTAGTTCCATCTGGTGTGATTTAACCATCTAATTTTGGCATTAATAATATAAGTAAAGTTAGTTTTATAGCCATATACAAAGTTTTCTAGGGTTATTATCGTTATGTATGAACTGAATTTTGGCCCAGCTAATTAATCTAAGGGCAAGGATGGGTGGCGAGTTATGATACCCATTATATGGGTCTAGTGTCAAGTTTCATGCAATTCTATAATCAGAACAAGTTTGAAATCTCTCATACATACATACATACATATATACGTACGTACATACATTAATAGCTTTGAAAGATTATAGGGGTCCTTTTCTTTAATCTATGTTTATATCTATATTAGTATTAAAAAGTGTGAATGAGAGAAATTTGTTTAACTAAAATACCCCAATTTTTGAATTTGGTGTCTCTCTAATTCTAAAGAAAAAAATGTAATTTGAGTAACCACTTTTTTCCTCGTTTCAAATCCCTTTCATTAAGTATTATATTTAAGGTATTAACTCCCATTAACATTCACGGAATCCTGTCTTAACTAGAATACCTCTATTTTTGTTAGGTATATCTCTAATTGTGAGGGCACAAAATGTAATTTGAACTACTACACTTTTCTTCATTCAATTTCCTCACATTAAGTCTTATATTTAGGGTATTAATTCTCATCCTTTTATTGAATTTTATATTAATTAACCATATTAAATTAAAGAAAAATAAGTGTGACAAAGAATAGTTGTTTTTATTGATGATAGAAATAAAAAACAAATAACTCAAAATGGATTTATTTTCATGTTTGGTGGCAAATTAACAATTCAACATTTTGGGTCAAAATGTGTCAACCCTTGATGTCATTGTTAAATAATAATAATTAAAAAATATGAAAACACACAAACATATAAAAAATACAAAAAATATTCACAAAAAACATTTATATATTGTATATTCATTGTATTAAAAGAAAAATAAGTGTGACAAGTCTTAACTAGTAAAAATATGTAGATCCAAAGTTTAGTGTCTCTCCCTTCAAAATCCCTAGACCCACTTTAACAAAATCCTTCTTAGCTCTCTCTCTCTCTCTCTCTCTCTCTCGTTAAGGATGCAACTTTATTGGATTGAATCGACTTTAAGGGACCTTGAGCATAGGCCCAAGTCAAATTAAGACTAACTCTTCATTGCAAACCCAAGCCCAACCTGAACTAATTTAAATACAATTTGGACCAGTCTTGAGCTTGGGCAGGTTCGATTAGGTTTGGACAAGTTGGTTACATTTTGATGTTATATCACTCAAGCTTTGCAATTATATACAATATTGTAAGGGATACATGCACATGTATAAGTAGAGATAAAAGGGTTGAAAGATGAAATGACGTTTAGATTTTGAGTTTTTAATTATATTTATTTAAATGTCTTAAGTCTTAACTTAGTTATTAGATTTAAAGATTAAAATATCTAGACAACCACCATTTGCAAATATTGATATTATATCATACTATTAAAATATTCTGATTTTACATTTATAACCTAAACAAAAAACCAAGGCAAGTATCAACATTATATACTAAGGATTTATAACCTAAACAAGAAAAGCTGGTCTATGTCATGTTGGGTTAATCTAGGCTTGGGCTGCCGAAGGAATCAGCCCAAGCCCAAACCCATCCATGGTAGGATTCTTAACATCTTTTCCATGACAATTTGTCATAAAACATAGAAATCTTTAACTTATATATTTTTCTTCTAGTAAAAGGAAATATCATTGAAACACAAAATAGATCAAACCAACATGGCAACATTGGCAACACTAGAACAAAGAGTTAGCTTCAACTCAATATCTATACCTTATAGTAGGGGTGATTATGTGACTCTCCTTATGTTTTTTATTCATTTTCTAAAAAAAATCAAAATAAAGTGTGCTCCCTCTCCTTTTTTTTTCTTTATATTTTTTATTTTCTCTCCTGCCTTTTTCTCTAGCAGAAAGAAATCTGGCATCTTATATTGATATTTATATGTTTGTTTATTGTTTTTCATGTTGTCTGACTTTTTTTGGCTAGGTAATTTATGATTCATTCATGCTCCCCTTCTAATATACATATTAAAGTAAAGCCCTTAGACATAATGAGGACTTCTCCTTCAAACATGCAGCCTCGTTCCCACCCCAATAAAAAGTATCTTATATTTTTCAGTAACAAAACAAATCTAATTTGGTTTTTTAACTCGACTAAAAATCATACACAAAGGCTTTCACATGTCACAATGGTTTAGTTTTCATTACTTTAGATAAAAGTAAGTTGTAATTACAGTGTGGAACAATGTCTTCCCTCAGTTTACTAAATCAAATAAACAAATTCAACGTAGATTGAATGGGTCCCAAACAAAATAAACATGTATAAGGCTGATCTTATTATGTCAAATCTAGAAGATTTGTTCAAGTGTGGATCGATCCAATCTGAGTGCAGTTAAATTGTATACTTATACACATAAATAATATATCATCATCATTATCATATCTCAATTATATGGGGCTAGCTACAATGATTTTTGTTCCACTATTTTATTCTGTTTAATGTCATATCTAAATGTGTCAATGAATCAGTTTTGGATTAGACTCCATCCAGTCTAAAATTAATTTGGACAGATTGGATGGACCAACAAGACATATTAGATTGGACCAATCCGGTCTAAAGTATTTATTAGATTGGATTGGACATGGTCTGTTCGTAACAAATTTTTATTGGATTGGATTGGACTAAGCCAATATATATCTGGTCCATTGATATAAGATAAGAATATATGTGCCAATGGACCGGGTTTGGGTTGAAACCAATTTAAACCAAAATGAAGTTGAACAGATTGAACAGTACGGACATTGAATTAGACTGGTCCAAATTGGTCTAAAACATTCATTGGATCGGATTGAACCTGGTCCATTTATAATAGACACACATTGAACTGGATCGGATTGTACCAAATCCAGTCCAATTGACACCCCTAGCTAATCGGTGATGTTCCCAATGCATGTAAGGCGCTTGTAGGGTGCCAATTGACTAAATCTTCTTTACCGTTAGTATCCGTTAATGGAAGGATTTAAAAGACAATTTTGCCCATTATTCTTTTTAATTTTCAAAATGAAACTTTTGACAATACTAATGATGAAGAGGCGCAATTCTTCAAGGGTAGAGCCAACGGTTCAACCAGTTCATCGACATACAGGCTAGAGAAGGCGATGATGTTTGCGGATAAAGGCCATAGTCTAACGCTAAAAGACACACTGAAGCACGTTTTGATACCTTGTTACGATATTTCGAACTCAGCTCCGGAATCGCAGCAGAGCTGGTGGTGGTGGCTCAACTCCAGCACCGGAATCTTGTTCGGCTCAGGGGAGTGCGTGGCTGATGTTCTTGAAACCGAGGATTTTGACAGGAGCAGGGTCCATATCATATATGGGTTATCCAAAGACCTTTGTCTCCCGGGGTTTAGGGTGGAGGTCATCTATACTTTCAATGAGAATGCTTTGGCTGCTACTAAAAGATTGGCAAGATTCTCATCCATTTCAGCCCCCACCCAGCGTCTTTGAATCTCTATGATCTTAGATAATAGATTTATCAAGTAGTTACGTATGATCAATAGGGAAAGGCTTTGAAGAATGTATTTGGCATTTACAGAAGGGTTGGATCAGTTGGGTATTAAATGCACAAAGAGCAACGGGGGTTTCTATTGTCGGGTAGATATGAGCGGGTTAATCAGCTCTTACAGTGAGAAGGGGGAGCTTGAGCGATGGGAGAAGTTATTGAATATAGCTAAAATCAATACAACTCCTGGATCATCCTACCACTGCATTGAACCTGGATGGTTCCGGTTTTGGTTTTGTTTTACTACGTTAACTAAAAATGATATTCCTATAGTTATGGAACGGATTTGATTTACCTAAACCAGTCTAATAAGCTGGAGCCTGGAGCACTCCTTGCTTCACTCGGCATCTATTTGACTGTGGTTCGCCATCGATTGGAAAATGGTCCAACTGTGCAACCAAATCTTGGTGTATGGCTTCTCCTTCCTGGTGAACCCTGAAAATATCAATTATCAACGATAACGTCCCCACTCCCACCAATGAAATGAATGAGACAACAACAATATTGCATTTCATCACAAAAGCTTGTACTGCAGCAATAACCCCTAACTTAAGACTATGTTTGGTTTGAAAAAAAAGGTAGGAAAAGGAAAGGAAACATATACAAACCTAGTATCAAGGTTTTTAAAATTGGACCAGACAAGAAACTGTTTTGAAGTTTGGTTCTCGAGTCAAACAGTCCGATCATTTGGTCCAAATGGATGGCTCATTTTAACAAAAGATAAAAAATTTTAAAAACCAAAATACATTCAAAAAACCATTCTCAGGATGAACTGTTCAACCATTCAGGTCAATGACTCACTAATCAAATCAGCGGTTTTTGGCCAAATAACAGTATTAAGGTAAAATGAAACCGATCAGATGATCAATTCCCAATTTTTCCAGTCCTATCATCTGGTTCGATCCGGTCTTGAAAACATTGCCTCCTGCCTTTTTCCTTCCTTTCCCTACTTTTTCCGTAGTTACGGGGTCCGATCCAAATTCAGTTTAAACTTCGAACATGTTATATGATTTATTTATTTTTCATTAATTCATGTTTAACTATCATTTACATTTGGATTATATTGCATCAATTTTCATATTATCTTTTTTTGAAGGCTCAATTTTCATATTATTTTGCATCCAGAACACCACAACCTCACATAATAAATATCTTCCATGAATTAACATAACAGATCCCGATGTGCGGCTGTAGTCTATGGATGGGTACTGGGTAGGTGCGGACCGTGCGGTAAGGTTCACAGGGTCGGAGATCCGAACAATCACGTGAGCGTTTCTGTTATTTTAACAGACCAACTAACTGTATTCTAGCTAAGGTTGAGCTGTAACCAAACAGCCCTATTTAACCCGAGAACGAGTGACGGAGTGAGCAAAGGCGTTAACAATTTTTTAGTTTTCATGATTGAATAATCACAACCCAACAAGGAGTGAGTAATAAAGAGTAGGACATAATTGGATGGCATCCCTTGTTATTTATAGTCATAACCTTCGATCACCCTTGTCAATTTCATCGGTAATTAGAAGTCACCACCCTTCAACTCCAAGATTCCTGCTTCCTCACAGCATAGCTGTCTCCTCACGAACTCGGAACCTCGGAAGCACCGTGAGGATGGCGAATTCGTCTTCAACCCATCAAACCCAAGATATAGGTAAGTAGAATAGCTCATTAGTCAGGCTTGATGGGAAATGCTTTAACACAGAGATTCAACAACAACGAACGTTATCGATTCAATTTGTTTCTGTAAAGAATTATTTCCATTAAAGTCGGGTCGAATCTGTTCACCTGTTCGATAGCAGGTGGGAGAATCCCTTCTTTTCTTTTTGGTGATTAAATTCTAACGAAGTAGTAATTATGCCATCTTTAGCTCCAATTAGCATTTTCGTGTTCAATAAGATAAACGGTTTCTGTTCTAACATTATTTTTTTTTTTAAACCTGTTGAAGCTCACAAAAAGCACAAGTTTTATTGACTCTACAGTCACAAATCTGTTGGGGTTTTGATAGAAGAAGCAAAATAGAATCTTTTTTATTGTGTTGTTTAAACATCTTGGGGATTATTAACGTTGTCATTTGATATACATCCATTTTTTCTCTTTCAGTGGTTCAGCAGCAGAGAATCGTAATACAGAACGACCATGGCGAAAAGCTTGTGGGGGTTTTACATGAAACAGGTTCATTGGAGCTTGTAGTCTTGTGCCATGGATTTCGATCTTCAAAGGTTTGTAGTTTCGATATTGGAAATACTTGTTCTCTTCATGTTTTGGCTCTATTAATGTGCACAATCTTCTTAGAATGGTTTCCCTGAGGCTTGTTGCCATGCGGCCATGCCTTTTTTTTTTTTTTACAGACCTCCAATATGTGCTTTTATTCCTAAATTTTGTAAAAACTCGTGCATTAATACTTATTAATTTACATTTTTGGAATATGCATAATTATCTGCAAGTGAATTTATTCCAAATATTCATAAAAATTCCAAAGATAGGGAATATAATTACAGGGATATGCACGACTTCTTGGTCCTTGTACAGAACGACTTGGAAAAAATTATAACATTTATAAAGTGTTTTTTCTTATTAAAGTATCAATTTCTTTCATTTATTTATTTTGGTTAGTCTACTATGGTCATAACTATGCTTTCTTTAGTCAACAGACAATAGATTGGACACATCAATCCCTAGCATACATGTTATCAGATGGAAAATTTTAGCATCTTTTGAACATCCAAGTTGAAGCAATCACTTTAATATAGATGCATAATATCATTTGGTTTCTTCTTGTCAATGATGATCTAAGGTTAGGATTGCGGTCATTTAGTTGTGATTTTGATGAGCTTCTATGTCCAGGAAAACAACACTATGCTGAACATTGCTGCTGCTTTAGAGAAAGAAAGAATCAGTGCTTTTCGCTTTGACTTTGCAGGGAATGGGTAAGATGGTGACCATAAAAGATAAATAGCTGCCAGTAAAAGGACAATTAAAAGAGTACCCCTATTAACAAAACAGAAAAGACCATAGTTCCCTACTAAAGTATATGAGCTAATGATGTTCTTCTTTCCAGGGAAAGTGAAGGTTCTTTTCAGTATGGTAATTATTGG
This sequence comes from Nelumbo nucifera, assembly GCF_000365185.1. The sequence continues at coordinate 4,794,620 of NW_010729102.1, read as the reverse complement.
AGGGAGGCTGATGATTTACGTTCTGTAATCAAGCACTTTTCTGGGGCTAAACGTGTAATAACTGCAATTCTTGGTCATAGTAAAGGTGCGCTAATGTATATATTATATGTTAATATTGCAAGCTTTAGCTGTAAAGAGAAGAGCACCTATTTTACATGGATATCTTTAACCAAAGATGATTCATATGTCCACATGTGTGGACACCAACAGTGAATGTGAAACAACACTTCATGTGATTCTCTTCTCTTTGTTGAATTTGTAATATACGACTAAAAATACCAATTTTTAGGCCAAACCTGGACATGAATTGCACTGTTTACCAAAAAAAAGATATGAATTGCAAACTGTCAATCCCCCAAATCCTTTTTTTTTTTGGTTTTCCAGGGCCGATACCAATGATCTGTGTCACATTCTGACACTTGTTAATGTCCATGCAGCATATAAAAGAATCATGGTTTTATTTACATCTGAGGGAACCATTATGGCGGCTTTTGGAGAATTTACAATCTAATCAGTAAAGCCTTCTTGTTGACAAAAGTTTGATTGTACTGGTATTTTTTGAGTGCAAGGTAAAGTAATTATTAAAATCAAAAGCCAAATTACAAAGAAGCCTCTATACAATGAGAAGCTGTACAGCAGGAAAACAGTTATCCACAGATTTCCAATTCTCCAAAAGACCAAGAAAAGACTATAGATTCCTTACAAATAGGAAGTCTGAATCAAAAAAGGAAGACATATGCCTATTTTTGAATAACTGATTAACTGCCAATCAAGAGTGTACCATCCCCATAATTCTGTTAAAAACTTCTTTTGGAGTTTGTCTTCCTTCAAATAGCCTGTTATTTCTTTCACACCAAAGTGCCCAAAAAACCGCTGCAGGAAGGATACTCCATGCTACCTTTCCAGCCCTGGATAAACCTCCAAGTGTCCAAGCTGCTATAAATCCCTTCACATCAGCCGAGAAGCACATCTTAACCACAAACAGATTCAGCACTCATCCAAATCCAATGGGTAAAACTGCAGTGGATCAGCAAATGACTAGAGGATTCCACAGTTCCACCACATAAGATGTATCCCAAGTCCTCCACCTCTAAACCTATTCTAACTAAATTATCTTAAGTTAAAATCTTATCCAGCACATTGATAAAAAAAATGATCAAAAAAAAAAAAAATCTTAAGCACTGCTGACCAGACAAAGAAAGCCAGCTTAGAAGGAACAGATCTGATCCAACTTCTGTCACTTGGGAAAGCAGAGGGCTCCTCCCTAGACAAGCTATGGGAGAAGGACTTCACAGAGAAGGTGCCTGATTTCTCGAAGAGCCATTTCCTTTTGTCCTCTCCAACTCCCGTTTTCTTTGCTTCATCCAATACTTGAAATAACCTGACCAAAGAAGCCACCTCCCAATCATTAAATTTCTCTTGAATTGGGGGTTCCAGATACATTGACCATTCTGTCTTTCCAAGCATTCAGCCACAGATGCATCCTTGTTTACTGAGATCTCGATTAGATCGGGAAACAGAGTCTTTAAAGGGCCATCTCCACACCAGAAAACCTTCCAAAATATCACCCTGACTCCTTGAGGCCATTCTCAACTTCATATTTTATTCCTTTCAGAAACTGATGTTGAACTTTTTGAATTGCCTTCAATAGGGAGCATCCATAAGATGTTCTAACTTCTTCAGTATCCCACTCTCTTGTACTTGACCCATATTTGGCCACTATTAATCTTCTCCACAGACTATTCGGTTGTTCATTGAATCTCCATAACCACTTTCCTCACATGGCTGTGCTGATATTTTTCATTGGCCTGATTCCTAGACCCTCATTTTTCATTGGCCTGATCACTATGTGGCATTTTGACTCTTCCTTCCAACCCCTTCAGAGAAAGTCCCTCATCTTCTTTTCTATCACAGCTACCCACCTGGCCGGAATCAGGAATAGTGACAAGTAAAAAACAGGAAGAGATGACAACACACTTCTGATTAGAGTTACTTTGCCCCCTTTGGACAAACATTCGGTTTTCCACAAAGCCAATTTTCTGTTCACTTTCTCTATGATGGGGTCCCAAATAGCCTTGGACTTGCAGTTTTCACCCAACGGCATACCCAGATACTTGGAAGGGAGTTTTCCAACTTTGCAGCCCCAATCCTCTGCCCATAACTCCAGGTTTGACACCTCCCCAACAGCCATTATTTCACTCTTTGAGATATTGATGTGTAAACCAGTTACCACCTCAAACCACCTTAGAAATGCCTTCACATTCCAGATTTGCTCCCAAGAGGCATCGCAGAAAAAAAAAGAGTGCCGTTTGCAAATTGAATTAGGGCTATCTCTAACCCCCCGTTTCCCACCTTGAAACCTTCCACCAGTCCTAATCAAGTTCTCTCTACCCATCTGGATAGGGCTCCTGTCACACAAATGAATAATAGTGGGGAGAGAGGGTCCCCTTGTCTTAAGCTCCTCGAGCTCCTAAACCACCCAAATGAGCTCCCATTTACCAGTACTGAAAAAGATGAAGAGGATAGGCACACTTTTATCCAATTTCTCCATTTCACTCCAAAGTACATCCTTCCTAACATGTAATCTAAAAAATTCCAATTTACATGGTTGTAGGCTTTCTCCATGTCCACCTTACATAACAGCCCCGCATGCCCACTTCTTTTCCTCGAGTCAATTACTTTGTTGGCCATGGGAACTCTATCCCCAATCAATCTTCCCCCAATGAAGGCACCTTGGGTTTCAGCTATTGGAGGTGAAATCACTTTAGCCATTCTGGAAGCCAGCACTTTGAAAAATGTTGAAAATGACTATGTTTTTTTACCTCCACTAAAATGTTGAAAATGCAGATAAAAAATGGGTTTTTTCTCAGTTTGATTTTTTTTTGGTTCCCTGGGGCTACACAATGGGGGGTAGCCATCTCCCAAACTCATATCCTGGTGAAGGCAGGATTCCATCCCAGGTCTCTGCCACAACCAGCAAAAGAACTTACCAACTGAGCTAATCAGCATCTTCTTTTTCTAGGTTTGAACTTGCACGTCATTAAACTGTTCATATTTTTTTGTGGTATTGGAATGGTTCAATACGAACTTCTGATAATGAAAAATGAGATGCATTTCACCATGCATGTACATAATCATGGTCTCTAAATTTGGGATCTCTCGTTCTTCTGTGCCTAATCATCTAAGAACCTCTCCAAATCTATCCCCTTCATTAATTATCCACCTTAAACATTCCTTTAAAATGGTTTGAATAAATTTCTTTCCAATCTTCAGATATTGGACTTTTTTGTTTTCTCTCCCTAGAATTTTCTACATATTGTAGGAATTTCATTTTTGGCACAAACATTTTAGGAATTCCAGCCCTACATTAGCTTCCTAATCAAATCATACAGTCTTATATTTCTAGATAAATCGTCATCCACCTTCCCTAGAGACACCTTAGCCTAACAAACCCAAACAGTGAATTTTATCTCTGGAAAATATCAATTCATTTCCAGTTTTCATCAAATTTATTACCAGTGCATCCTTGGATCATATCAATCCTATACCCCTTCATATGCTGTGCAGAGAAGATTAAAAATGCAGTAGGCAGAAAAATATATGCCCCCAAACCATGAGCATTTTCATGATAATATAAGATTTAAGACTGAATGAGCTAAATCATAATATCATATTATCTAAATAGAATGTATTTTTGAGCATGATACCATTTTTCACATGAAGGTTGATAATTCCTGGCTGTCAAAGCTTGACCTATCAAAAGATAATTAAAAAAATAGTTGAAGCTTGTAGACCTATAATCTAAACAGAGTGGCCCCTTGATGGAATGGAGTAGAAGAACAGATTTCATGTGGCCAATCCCAAGTCATTAACACAAGTGTGTTAGGTCTTGGAAAAGGTATGACTGCCTGTATCAGAAAATAAGTATGACAAGTATTAAATATAATGTGATTGATATTCAGAGGAAGAGCAGGCATTTATTTCCTTATATTTCAAAATGATGCCCCCCCCCCCCAAAAAAAAAAAAAAGAAAAAAAAGAGGGAAAGAAGCAAATTGAAAACATCTTGTTGCTCACATTCACAGTATAGTATGTAGTTCANAGGGAAAGAAGCAAATTGAAAACATCTTGTTGCTCACATTCACAGTATAGTATGTAGTTCAGAAATCCATCTGAACAGCTTAGTGTTGTCTTCCATCAAGCTTGTTTTGCTGTTACTGAACAAGGATCTTGCAGGGGGAAATGTGGTTCTCTTGTATGCTTCTAGGTACCCTGATGTACATACTGTTATCAATGTTTCTGGCCGCTTTAATCTGGAGAGAGGCATTGAAGGTCGCTTGGGTAAAGATTTTTTGCAAAGAATCAAGAAAGATGGATTTATTGATGTTAAGGATAAAACAGGTAAGCAATTATTTAATATTTTCAATCTAAGAATTTCGTGGTCATGTTTCACATTATCCTATTTCAATTTGAATGTGGTTAAAGTCACCACCATACAGAGTTTTTTTCCCAGATATGGGCTTTACATACTTTATCCATCTTTTTCAGTTTGTCAATTCTATTATTCTCTCTCTCTCTCTCTCTATCTATCTATCTATCTATCTATATATCAACATTAGGGAGAAGTTTCAAAATGAGCCAGCTTCAGACAACTTAGGCTGTGTTTGGTTGCAGTGCAAATTTATTTGCACTAATTTTAATGCATGGGAGTGCAAATTTAAAATATGCAAATTCTTGTTTAATTTTGTTTTGGATTTTACTTTATTCTGCTTCATGGCTTAATTTACTTCATTTGTACTGCAATCAAACAAAATAAGCTAAAATTTGAAACAAAAACAGGTCTGAATTTACACTCAAATCATTTGCATTGCCATGGTTTTGTACCAGTCCAAATTTATTTGCATTGCAGCCAAACACAGCCTTAAGAAAAGAAGCATATACATTCCTTTGGTTCCTTTAGTGCTTCTAATTGCTTTTGTGTCTTTTAAAACATGTGTCTTTGCCATGTAATTTTTATCATATTTTCTTAGGCTTTGACAATATTAAGTTCAGAAAATTATGAGGAATCATGTTTTGATCCTAATTTCTTGTTTGAAGATGATATAAACATTATCAGAATAGCTGATTGATATTTAATTGCATTTTAGGCAAAGCTGAGTATCGTGTGACCGAGGAAAGTTTGTTGGATCGCCTAAATGCTGACATGGCTGTAGCATGTCATTTGATTGAAAAGGAATGCAGGTTGGATTACATTCCATCCAACAGTTCCATTGTTGTTTGATCATACCCATAATGCGTAAAGGGTTGGTACTCTTATATTGTTAAGAAACTTATGCATCAGAAAAATAATATTTACTTGTAAGATTATGCTTGTTAGATAAATTATGATTAGTTATATTTTGTTTTGGTTTTTCCTTTTCTTTAAGGCAATAATTACATGTTTTATTTAATCTCTGCATTATCTTCGTTTCCAATATGCTGTATTTTACATAACAACTGCAGTTGTAGTATGCATGGAATGCAGAATCTAACCAGAAGTCCTATTGAGAAAGTAAAGTTGAAAAAGTAGAACGGTAAATGCTTTCTTTTCTGCCTAATTTATCCCTTAATTTATCCACTTTGTCCAAGGAACTCCAGAGTACTCTCCCGTTGTACTTCTTATGTTCACAAGATACTCTGCACGAAACAAACTAAAGCACCTTTGAACAGGTATCCAGTATCAGAGTAAAAGCATATATATTACTAGGCTTGTTTCCTTAGGATGCCTTTGCCTGTATGTAGCAGGGCCAAAAACAAAGTTCTGACCATGAAAGAGCCAGAGCAATAAATTAATTTCTACAGATTCAAAACTTTTCCAGCTATTTTATAATAACCAAGGGAACCTTATTTACTCAACATGGGCAGAGGCTTTCTTATTAAAAACTTCATCTGGCTTAACCTTTGATTGCGAACTTCTAGCTACCAACAAAAGAGATTATGTCAATCATCTATATTTCATTACCCATGTGTATTGAATCATCTCTGAAACTATTTACAGGGTCTTGACAGTTCATGGTTCTCAAGATGAAATTGTGCCAGCTGAAGATGCATTGGAATTTGCCAAGATCATACGCAACCACAAGATCCACATAATAGAAGGGGCTGATCATGGATATACCTCACATCAAGCTGAATTAATTTCAGTGGTGTTAGACTTCACAAGGGCAGGCCTGCAGCAAGACAAGGATATTCGTAACCAGGTACCATCGTGTGCAAGAGCAGATAAGTTTGTTCATTCAAGATTCTGATGTCTCTTCAAATATTAGTAGAATAAGAGCTCACCAAACCAAGGAAGATAGAATTGGCTACTAAATTGTCAGTGCAAAGGCCTATCTTAAGCATGATACTGATGGATTCGATTAATACAGGTGGAAGTTGCTAATGCACCTGCAGACAATTGAGACTTCTACTGGACTCAGTGAGCCATGGTGCTGATCTACTAATTGAATAAGTGTGATATCTCCACCTTGTTGGGACAGGATTTTGAGGCTTGGAATAATTAAAGAAACCAAAAAAAAAAAAAAAAAAAACAGCTTAGGAGATAGTGTATATTGGGACTATTATCTATAGAATGAGCTTGTGAAGAAATTTGGCCTTCTCAGTTTTCAGTTTTGATTATTATCTTCATGACTTCATCAGCTTGTCTTGAGTAGTGCACCTACTTTATTTTTCTGTAATAACTACTACTAAATATATTGGGCTTATATTACCAAACATTCTGCACTCATGAGAGTATGTACATCCTTGCGTGCAAAGTCCATTTAAAATAAACTTGCAGCCGAAAACAATCCCAGTTGATATTCTTCGATGAAGGTTGCATTTGTTACCAATTCTGTGGGGGAAAGGTTGTTCGCAGCAAATAGACGTGATCGCCACTGTAAATTCAACAAAAATGGATTTTTTTTTTCTTGTGGGCTACGGCCCATTTACATGGGCCTCCATCACTGTAGCGAGACGTTACAATTTTAATCCAAATGAATTTTGATTTATACAATTGTTATATATAAAATAAAATTGAAATTAATATATATCTGTGGGCAGTATCGGGCTGCCATCTGAATTGACACAAGGGTTGTGTTGACACGGCCTATTTTTTTCACGTTGTGTTGTGACCTGGAGAGTGGAGGCTTGGGTTTTGAGGCCTGGCACGCCCCACTTGGTAGTTGCTACAGTGATCAGGGCCGTGCTTGTTGTTGTGCTAGGCCATGCCAGCCCATATGTGGATGGCCCACTTTACAACTCTCTCCCTAGCATTTCCAATAATTATGTGATTGTGCCTGCACTGTGAGGAATGGTTCAATGCGCTCATCAGTGCTTGAACGCACATGTGGATCATCTATAAGTAGTAGGGGTAACCATGTCTTTAGTTAAAACCAAAAAATCAAACTGAAAGTGAAAGCTTCAGTTTTGGTTTTTGGGTTTGGTTATTTTGGTTCGATTAATTTGGTTTTGTAAAAGTTTAATTTTGGTTTCGATTTTTTAGGTTTGCTAATTTGGTTAATTGAAAAAACTGGATTAACCAAATTTTATTATGTATACATAATATATATTAATATATAATATCTGATATATATTATATTATATAATGTATAATATATATATATATATTTATATTTATATGTGTGTGTATATATATTAATATGTTAGTATATTTTAATATATTAATGAAATTTGATTTTAACAAAAAAATGAACCAAAAATTTTGAATTCAATTTTGGTTTGATTTTTCATTTAAAACTTCGGTATTAAAATTTTTTAATTTATCTAATTCATTTTTTAATCGAATAAACTGATTGCTCACCCCTAACCGGCTTTGTAAATTGCAAATAAACATAAGTTGTAAAGCATATACTTAAACCCCGTTAATTGTGATTCAAACCTATTTCTAAAATGGATCTATGATCTTATATGATCCGATCTAATAATATTTAAATATTATTCCTATATTTCCATCAGAATCCAATCTAATAAAATTTGATTTGTTAAGTCTAATTATTATCAAATCGAATTTGGATTTAGGTATATTTTTTTTCTCTTTTTTTTGCAAGGGACCAAAACTTTAATAGTTATACAGCGATAAAGATAATGGAGATGGATCTTCATTCTATATCTCAGCAAGATAGATTATCCTGGACCATTGACCCCAAGGGTAGATTCTCAGTCAAATAAATCTGCTTATCATGTGGTTCTGAAACTGTCTTCTGATCATGATAGTGTTGAAAATACCTCTCCTAGTTTATCCATAATCCCTTAGAAGAAGGCTTGGTCTTAGAATATTCCTCAGAAAATCATATATTTCATTTGGAAATGTTGTCATAATAGTATAGCAGTACATAAGGTTTTGGCTAATAGAGGAATCCAAATCAATGAGATATGTCTCCTATATATGTGAAAGGTCATCTGAAAGCATTACCCATCCTCTTTTGCTGTGTGATGATCAATTGATCATGCTCGTGGTCGTGCATGCTGGTTTGGTTGTAATCTGAATATATCTTTTCCTCCTTTGCAGATTAGTGGACAAGATGGTTGGAGCAAGTTTCATGCTCATAAGAAATAGATATGGGCATCATTGAATTTTCAGCTATTATGTTATGAATTGTTTGGAAAGTGAGAAATGTATTTATTTTTAATGGTGCCTACCCTAATCCATTTTCAACCACTCTCTCTGTGAACAAGTTGATGAAGTGAAGAAAACTTCCCCTCAAGAATTGGAGGATTGTTTGCATCCTAGGAGGACAAGTAATGTTTGTTTGGATTGGAATTGTCTAACTTTAGGATGAATGCTTCTTTTTTGCAAGCTAGTTGTGGCTCTTAGCTTGTAAGACCAAATCACTTAGAACTCAGAAGCCTTTTTCTCTATTAGATCTTGTTGTAGTTGCTGCAAAGAAGTCTATTGGTATCATGAACCTGATAGTCTTAAGTGACTCTCTCTCTCTTACAAAAACTCTTGCCACTAAATCTTTTGGCTGTCATCTTACTACTTGGCCTCTTTTAGCTAATATTCTTGCTTTGGATGGTGTATCATTGTAGTTTTGTTTTGTTAAGAATCATTGTGTTTCAGCAGCTAGCCCACTGTCTTGCTTCAAAAGGATTAGTGGGGTTAGTAAGCTCCCGGTCTGGTCTTCTTCTCCAGAGTGGTTAGTTCCTGTTTTGGAGGCTGATTCTGCTTTGTTAGGCCTTGGGGTTGATAGACCTCATTAGTTTGCTTGTTTGCTTTTTTTTTATTAATGATAAAGATTTCACGCTGGTTGGTTCCTGTTCAGCGGGTTGTGGAAGTGTGGAAACAATGATAAGGTTTCATGTTGGAATTAAAGACATTGGGCCCGCATTTTTTATAGTAGGGCTCATAAATTTATTACTGTCATGGAATCTCATCTTTATCATTCACCCATAGTAAAGGGTGTCTTTCTAATTTACAAAATGAAAGGCTACAATTGTGTAGCCGATCCCCAACCCATTTACATTTCAGCGTGCATTGAAAATAGGGTTAACTTTGGCTGTTTGGGCCCAATATCATAGGTTGTTGAGACAGTTTTTGGGCTGGGCACTTTCTCTGCAGTTCACCTATTTACACCATGCTTTGATTTTTAGTCAAAATAAATTAAGATATGATTACTAATTTACCCATTCTCATGGTAATATGGTATTTCCAGAAATTCCTAGGGGTGATCATAGGCCGGGCCAGGTCAGGCCCAGGTCGGGCTTTGCACTTATGATAAGGGCTACAATTTAGGCCCGGGCCCAAGCCGGTCCAGGGTTCCAGACCTGAAATATAAGTCCTAGCCCAAGTCTATATAGGCCTGGCCGAGCCTGATTCTGAGTCAATTTCTTTTATATATAAAACATTACAAATCTATAGTATTTTATATTAAATGACATAATATGCATATACACTTTTATTTTATATATTATATAATATAAAATATTACATATAATATAAATTATACATGTTATAATATTTATATATAAAATATATAATATAATGTAAAATAATATGTATGCATATATATACATTATACACAAAACGTATAAGTTTAAATATATACGGACCGATTTAAAGTATTAAGCCCAAGCTCAACCCTAAAATTTTCAGTCTTAATATAGGTCCGAACTCGAATCGGCTGAAATGATCACCCCTACTCTTGACCCCAACAGCTCTCAGTACTTGTTAGTCGGAGATGTTCCCATCCCACTACACGGTTGAAATGTATCCTGCGACATTTTTTGGGCGCTTTCTATGAGGGGCGGCAAATGTGAATTCCATAGCATAACCCCACCCCAACCCAACAGGCGGGATTCGATCCAAATTAATTCCGTAATTCGCTACCAACATCAAACATCTTAAACAGTTTCTCGTTCTTAGTGGATCCTTGCGTGTGGGTCCACAAACAACATTTTAGAGAGACCGGATCTGTTCTTCACACCTGACGCATTACAGGCGCCTCACACACACGTCTTATAGGCGCCCATTAGTGAGAAGCAGATCCCGTCACGTGGTATAAGATGGATTTGTGAGGAGTACAAGAAAAGAAGTCCGTGTACTTGATATTTTCTTGCGCTCATAAACCAAGCAGTTGATCGCTTAGCAATTTCTTTATCGCTTTGTCAGTTCATCGTCATCAATGGATCAGTCGGGTTTGATTTCGGCCGCCCATAAACGCGATGAACCAGGTAAATAGCAGTTTATAGTTCATAGATCCAAGAAGACGACGTGAAATTTAATGAATTTAATTGTTCCTGTTAACTGAGTCACAAATGAATATTTCCCATTGATCAGCAGTCTGTCTAGTAGCTTCTATGGCTTGTATCTATCATGGCGTTCGAAAGAATCATGACTCTCGTTACTTTGTCTTAGATATTCTTTGTACAATTTAAAGATTGGTAGCTTAGAGGTTTCCTTTTTATATATTAAATCGTCATTTGATGAAAGCGGCCTTGATAATTCAATTTGTAATCTATAAGTGAAGGCACTGTCAAATCACCAGTTTGTGCTAATTGAATGTGTAAAGTTTGTCATATCTTCTGTTTATTCTACTGTAACGATTTCCTTGAATATTATACGAACTTTCGTGGATACCAAATATTTGACATTATATTCTCATTCATGGGTATCCATAGGCTTTAAAGATGCTCTTACTTATATTTCTCGCGTCATTGCTTGTAATCGAGTTGTTGGTATGATAACAATTCACTAATCATAGAAATTCAAAGAATAAAATGATTCACATTGCTAGTAAAATATCTGGGTAAGTAAATTTTTTATAGAAGAATGATTATAATATCAATAGGCCTTACTATCTCGAATGATTATAACCAAAAATAAATTGAGGATTCAAAAGTTTACTGGTTCTGAAACCAACAACTCACGGTTCTAGAACCAGCACAATGGCCTTTCTTCGAAACATAACTTTTTTCTAGCTTTCTCAACAGGAAACATGGTTCGCTTGTGTAAGCAGGACATGACAGTTATATGGTGCATCTCACATCAATATGGCTCCAGTTGTAATGTCTCTATTTGATGATGACCATATGATCATAACTAGATAGTGAATGTAGATGCATACATGCATGAATCATACAATCAATGCTCACATATCATGGTTCAAAAAATGAACAATGAACAGAACAGTTTCTTTTGCATTATGTGGTTCCATAAAAAATTGTCATTTTCAAAAAAAAAAAAAAATGGTATGGTTCTAGAACCATACCACCCTCTTTAGAACCATTGACCATACACCACCTAAGTCATTGGAAGAATGGCTTCAATGTTGGAATATACATTTAACAAATGGATATCTATGTAAATACCATCTTCTTTAAGGTATTGGTGAAGTTCTAGATAATGTCACACAAGTTATGTTTAATCTATTTTTTCTTTCTCAGTAAGTCAGAAGCAGAGAATTATTATACAGAACAACTACGGTCAGAAGCTTGTGGGGGTTTTGCATGAAACAGGTTCTGTGGAACTTGTCATCTTGTGCCATGGATTTCGATGTTCAAAGGTTGGGAACTATGATATTCTAAGTACTTCAGTTATGCTTCTTTTCCCTTAATCTGGACCTTCCGATCATCATGCTTTATCAAATTTTATGTTCACCCAACAAGGGAGAAAAAAAAGGAAAGTAATTCTGTCTTTGTCTTCCTGAATTGGCCTGAGTGAAAATATGTGCCTGAAGTGTTTCACTGTTAATTTCATTTCATCTGGTACCAATTTTCCTTTCTTTTTATATGGAGTGCACTATTCTGTAGCTTAGCCATGTAACTATTGTCCTAAAGTTCACTCCCCAGCATACATTGTATACTAATGAAAAATTTCAAAGTTTATGAGTAATTCAATTGCACAAATGTGAAATCCATGTTGAATATTGTTGGCATATTTTGATTTAGCAAATGTAATTAATTCTTTTCAAGATATAAGCCTATTGATATTTCATTAACTTTTCTTTGTTTTTGGCTGGATGTATGTTAATATGGTTGCTTTTTAGTTCCTATGCAATGTTATGAATGTCTTCAGTTGGGTGATGGCTTGGGTTGGCATGCGCAGGAATCCAGCATTATCACGAACCTTGCTACAGTTTTAGAGAAAGAAGGAATCAGTGCCTTTCGCTTTGACTTTTCAGGAAATGGGTAAGCTGGTGCCAATAAATGACAAAAAAGCTGAAAGACCTTAGAAGGTTCATGTAGAGTATCTTCTCTTTTGCTATTGCTTTTCATCTTATGTTTCTTTTGAATTCACTGTAATTACAAAATTCATAATTCAGATGCTTTATAAATGGTTTAGTTTTAGCCTCATTTATGGATGCTTGATTGATTTGTTGTTCACAGCATTTCTTATATAAGAGTTTCTAAAAAATTATGTGTAGCAACATTCAAATTGAAAAAGTTGTTGAATTTATTATTTCTTATCCTTTTAGTATAAAGCCATATGAGGTATCAAGTCTCTTGTCATATGAAGATTCTTGGAATAATTATACATAGGACATTTTGTTGACATCCAGGTTGATAACATTTTTTAATTTGTTGTTTTTTTATCCTTTTAGTATTAAAACCATATGACATATTCAGTTTCTTTTCATATAAAGTTTCTGGGAATAATTATATGTAAAAGATTTTGTTATCTGCTGTATGATTACATGTTCTGGGCCTCTAAGTCCAATCTGGATTTAGTTCTTGACCTCATGTGTGAGTAGACTTGTGGATGTGAATTTGTCAACTAGGAAGGAAGGAGAGTTTTTTATCACAAGGAGAAAAAACAGGTATTAGGGAAAACTGTCCCTACAATGAAAGATGGGAAAAGATATGGTACCGGAAGAGCTTTGACCAATCAAAGCACCCCCGTGAATTGTGATGAATGCCCCCTGATTGACCACCTCTTTTATAATACCAGTTGATTGGATGTACGTTTTTCTGGTATCATGTCTTTCCAGTATCATAGTCGAACCCATGAAAGATACATTTCATCATATGACTTTGCAAATTACAGAGGTACCTTAGATGGAGAAGAATGAAAGGGAACATTTCAGCCAAAACCATGGTGGTAAATAAAGTAAATGATGATGATAAAAGAATGCAATGGAAGAACAGTATTCATGTAGCCAACCCCAACTAATTGAAATATCAATTTTTTGAGTTGTGTGCATGATGATTGTAATGACTGCTTCATGCTTTAAAGGGTCAAGGGAATTGTTAATTTGCTTTCAATGACTTGTGGTATTTGCCCTGACATCATGCTTTAATCAAATGATTTTTATGACTGCATAAAACATTGCAATGGAAAATAAAAATCTGAGTTTTTATTCTGCAGAATGTGTTCTCATGGCCTACTATTTCCCTACAAGGGAACAGCTGTGATGTTATTGAGGCTCCAAGAAATTAAAGTGTATATATTTCCATGACAGGCTTTGTTGATTATCCAACTTTTTTTTTGCTTGAACCTTTTGTTATTTGTTTTCTAGTTCTAGATGGAAAGAATTCTAAGCAGGAATCTTTGTCTCAATTCAGAAATATATTAAAACTGAAAAACACAAAATGACTGAAAAATATTCAGAAATAAACTGCAATTGATGGTGCTCTGCCTTCAGGGAAAGTGAAGGTTCATTTCAGTATGGTAACTATGGTGGAGAGACTGATGATCTGCATGCTGTAGTCCTACATTTTTCTAGATTGAAACGTCTAATAACTGCAATTCTTGGCCATAGTAAAGGTATGTAAATTTGTATCCCGTTCTTAATTTGTAGAGCCTTACCGAGAGAGAGAGAGAGAGAGAGAGAGAGAGAGACTATTGGGCCAATAAGGAGCTGACTGTCAGGTTTTTGGGAAGGGTGTTCATGTCAGATGTACTATGTACATTATGATATCATATTATGTAAGCTAAAGCCTTTCTTCCATAATGAATAGTTCATTCAAGTGGTTCCAATTTCAGTTAACTCCCTGGCCAATAATTTATAAAGAGCAAATTGGGAGTATGATGAACTAAAGATCCTCGTTGCCAGAGTAGGGTGCCTTTGTATTTGTCTTCGATGGCATTCTCTTTGGCTGTTCCAGACACTCCTTTAGCATCTTTCTGGAGGGTGACTTTGTCCTTATCACTTCTTATACTATTAATGAATGATTAAAGTTTTCTTTTCTGATCAACAAAAGAACTGAAGAATTTGACCACGAATAGCATTTTTTAAGTGGAAGTCATAATGTTCAGCATGCTAAACCCCACCTTATTACATTGCTGTTGCAGATCTTTAATGGGCAAGCAGATAATTTTCCATCATTTTTAAGTTAGGTTATTGAATCCTTAAAAGAGATGAACTTTAGGCTTTCTTGTAACTCTGTACACTCCCTACTATTTATTCATTAATTTTTGTCTCATAATAGTCAATTAATATTTATCTCGTAATGAAAAAGGAAATGATGTTCAGTGCATATATCAGTGGGTAATGGATTTCAATGACCAGCTTCATTTCTTATCTTATTATAAGCTTCAATTGTCTAATTTCTCCACAATTCTTAGTAGTACCTTTCAGCTAAATTATGCATTTAAGACCTTCAGCATTTTTTTCAGATTACTAACATGACAAAAATTTATTATTAGTAAATAATTAGTACAATGTACAAGAAAAGGAGGACAAAAGAACAAAAAAGGCCTGCTTAAACATTTTGCTCATTAAAATGGTGAATAACTCAAGAAATAACTTATCAGTGTTGACATATGCACTTGAAATGGCATTAAAGCTGCAATTAACAGAAAAATATATAGGGCCAGGACATTGTAAAGCTTTTATGTGGAGAACACCATTGTTATTTTTCTCCTTTTTATTTATTCGACCTATGCTTTTTTTTGTACTTGGCAAGAAAAATGAAAGGAAAAAAAATATCATGGCTCTGATGATATTAATGCTTAAAATAGATGAAATAATGGGCAAAGAGAATACCCCCACCTTCTTAGGCTGGCATACCAGCTCCCAACTCACCATGTATTTCTTCTTATTTCTTAATGGTGCCAGATTATTTTTCACAGGAAGAGGAGGGTCATTTCTTTGTTTTTATATAAGTAAATTGGACTTCACAAACCATATTAGTTTATAATCTTTTCTATATTTCATCTTTTTTATCAGTTTTTCTGGTTTAGGAAACTTGTTTGAATAGGCTACTTGTTTGTATTTATGTCATCTATTTTCTTCAAAGTGGTTTATTGCTCAAAATGCTATTCAGGAGGAGATGTGGTGCTCTTATATGCCTCTAGATTTCCTGATGTCCATACAGTTATCAATGTTTCTGGACGCTTCTATATGGAGAGAGGCATTGAGGATCGTTTGGGTAAAGATTTTATGGAAAGAATCAAGAAGGATGGGTTTATTGATGTTTGGCATAAAACAGGTAATATGTTATTTAATAGTCTAAAAGTTTGCAGGGCTATGCTTGTTATCATCCTAATTGAACATTTGGAGTTGAATGTGGTCACAGTTTTGAATGTAATATCATGTGATGGGTTTGGCATGATCTGAAATTAATTATTTATACTAGTAGGGACCCGTGCGATGCACGGGAAAATCTGAAAGATTTAATAATTTTATTTTTCATTTAATATTGATTTATAAAAAATAATTATTGTTAATTGAATATGAACAAATATTTTTTAATAAATTTAGTTTTATTAATAATTTTTATTCTTTTTATTATTTTTAAATGAAATTTTGATTAATTTTAAATAAATAAAAATAATTATAAAGTTAACATTTTTATTAATTCCACTAATAATTAACAATTATATAGGAATTACAACGGGGTGGGTTCAGGGCAGGGCACCCTATCCCTTTCCCTGCCCCATAGTCAAGACACTCTACCCCATCCCCGCCCCGTTCCTAGTGTCACGCAGGTTCAGGACAAGGTAACCACTCCTCAATGTCGGGTGAGTTCAAGGGCAAGGCACCCCACTCCTCATTAAGGATGGAGAATCCTTGAATTTCGTTGCCCCATCCCCAGTATTAGGCGGGTTCAAGTAGAGGTGTAAATTGGGTTGTGCTGGGTCAGCACAACATGACCCGCATGTGGCTTGCACAAAGTGTGAGTCGTGTCATGCTGGTCCACGAGGCATCTCGGGCCGTGCCTCCCTCTAGGATAATTTGTGGGGTCAGTTCAACACGACCCACGGCTCGAGCCCGCATGGGCCCGTGCTGTGCCGCGGGTCAGGTTGGTCCATGGCCCGGTCATGCCGCACACCAAGCCAAGCTTAAGGCAAGGCACCCACTCCCCATCCAAGGTTTTTAAAATTGGACTGGATAGGGAACCGTTCTGGGGTCGAATAGTCTGACTGTTTGGTCCGAACGGATGACTCACCCTGACAAAAAAAAATAAAAAATTAGAAAAGCAAAAAAAGGCCAAAAACTGTTGTTCGGGTTGACGGTTTGACCGCCCAGGTCAGCGGTTCGCTAACCAAATAAACGGTTTTTGGACAAAAAGCGGTTTTGAGGTGAAATGGTGTTCGGTTCCCAATTTTTCCGGTCTAACCATCTGGTTTGATCCAGTTTTGAAAACACTGTCCCCATCAACTTAATATTCAATTTGATGATATAAATGATCAAAAGGATATATTGAGTATCAACCACATGGTAAATTTCTAAAAGTACACTAAATTGTCTTTAATATTCAAAAATGTAATTTTATGAAATTTTTGGAAATTTTATTGTACTTGTGTAATTTTGAAAATTTATTCAAAATTATTTAAATTTTTATTAAATAATTTATTTTCTTTTTAAATGGTTTACTTACAGAATTATACTAATTTATCTTATTAATTTGTGTAATTATTTGTTCAAATTATAGTTTTCCATTTCCCATAGTCATTTATCTTTAATAATTTTCAATAATTTGCAATGAAAATTACATAATTTTTCAATGGTTTTCCAAAATCTATCAAATGTAATAAATTTTCCTAAAATTTCCAAAATATTCTAATAGTTTTCAAAAATTATTTAATGCATTTTAAATGAACTTTCAAATACTTTATATCTTTTAATTCTAAAAATGTTATTTTATGAAAATTTTTGAAAAATTTATTACATTTGTGTAACCTTGGGGATTTATTGATTTTTTTTAAATTGTTATTAAATATAATTTTTTATTTGGTAGTTTACTAACAAAATTACACTAATTTATTTTTTATTTTTCAATATAAATTAATTAATAATTTCATTTTCTAACATTATAATATGTTGTTCCCCCATTTGTATTTGGTTATTAATTATAATAATAACAATAACTAAAATCTTATACTTTTTGATAATTGTTAAATATACTTCTCAATTTTATAGAAATTAGTTAAAGAGTTTTCAATTTCTATAAAATGTTGTTAATGAGTTAATTAATAACAATATTTATTAATTTTTGGTAATTTACTAACCGTATTTATTAACTTTTGGTAATAACACTACTTAATACTCATCGAATATGGGTGGGATTAAATATTAACTGTATTTAACTATTTATTAATTAGTATGAATATTTTAAATGAGGGAGAGTGGATATAGATTGGGGGGTGCATTTTAGGAATTGATTAGGGAATGTGGCAACATGATACTTTTCTATTAGTTTAAATGAGATACCTTAGGTGAGAGATTATAGGAATATTTTTAGGTAGTTGGGTGGCATGGCTTAATGGGAGTGGTGGGAAGGGGAGAGGAGAGAAAGTCAAAGAGAACGCAGGGTGGAGATAATGGAGCAAGGAGAGGCATGGTGACAGGGACCCGTGCTTTGTTAAGTAAAAGTTAAACAATAGAAATACATAAGAGTATATAATTGTTTTATATTTTAACTTTTTAATAAACAATCATATCAAACGCAACCCGAGTTGGTCGGTTTTCTAGCATTTCAGATCGGCTTTGGTTTAATAAATATATATTAATATTTTATATTTTAAGTTTAATCATTTTATACGGGAAAGTAGGAAAATTCTCATATTTCTTAGTCTAAAATATTTTATATCATAGATTTAATTTTTGTAATTTATTTTTTAATAATATCATTGTAATTTATGAAATTTAAAGTTAATTTTTAAGTTCAAATCTTTTGAACAAACAAACTAAACCGAAAATAGACCCAAATCGATACAACCTGAGTTGGTGGGTTTTCACTAATGGTCAATCTGTTTCGAGTGACA
>NW_010729102.1:4752338-4775776 GCF_000365185.1 Nelumbo nucifera | reverse complement strand
ATAAGTATTAATCTATAAATTATAAAAATATATAATTACTAAAAATAAATTTATAACAAAAATACAATAAATACGATAAATTAAATTTCAAAAGTCAAATAATAGTTGTTTAATCTCCAATAATTATTGATAGTTTTCTATTTAGTAACAAAATAAAAATAGATTTATAAATAATTATTGAAAGCATATTCATAAAAGAACAATAAATAATTACTGAAAATAAAATAAATATTAATTATAGTATATAAATATATAATGAATATACACTATTATTGTAAAATTATTACTAATCAATATAATTTTGTTGATAGTTATTTTCTATAATTATTAATTGATATAAGTGAAATTAGTTTTTTACAATATTATTTAGTTATTGAAATAATATTCTTATTTAAATTCTTAAAATATTGATTATTTATTGAATTTAATAATTCATAAAATTATAATTGTATTTTTATTACATAATTCGTTATTAATTTTGTAAAATATTAAATTATTATTAATATGAATATTATGAATTCTATTATAATTATTTTTCTACTTTTAATATTTTTTTAAATTTATTACATAATTTCGTTATTTTAACTATTTAAAATTTTGTCATGTTAAATATTTTGTTATTTAAATAATATGTAAAATATTTAAAAATTTTCATTATTTGAATTTTATTTATTTTAATGTTATTGCGCAATATTAAATATTTTGTTATGTTATTTAGATATTTTTAATGTTTTGTATTTAGGATTTTTAGTTATTGAAATATTTAAATAATGTTTTATTTTATAATGTTAAATTTTTAATATTTGAATTACATTTAAATTGAACAATTTGTAAAATTATATTTTATATTGTTACTACATAATTTCATGATGAATTTTGTAAAAATATTGAATTACTAATAATATGAATATTATTAAATCTATTACTTTTTTGTGTTTTGAATAAATATTTTAAATTTATTATATAATTTCGTTATAACATTTAAATAGTTCTGAATTTTTTTAATTGAAACTTTCTTTAGATAGATGTAGATAAAAAAGTGGGGGAGAGGGTAAATAGGAATTTAGAGATAGTTTAGGAGAGAATCTCTCTACTAAATTTGAGATAATTTAAGAGATAAATAGGAGTTAGAGATAATTTAGGAGATAAATAGGAATTAGAGACAATTTAGGAGGAAGTGGGGGAAAGTGGTGCCACTTGGCTAAACATTAGAAAAGCAAATCCTTCTTTCTTTATGGTTTTTAGATATAGTTAAGCATATATGATTTCCTTATTGGTTTAATGGGTAATTATGTGAAATTAAAAAAACAAAAAATTTAAAAACAGAAAATTAGGAAGGGGGTTTGAAGCAAGGATAGTTATGGTGACGTGGACAGACCAATTTTAATATATATATATATATATATATATATATATATATTAGTAAGTCTTTTTGATTGTTTTGAATTGTAAAATAAAAGTCCAAAAGTTAATGACTACCTTTTTTCTGTTGTATTAAAAATCTTGTTTATTCTGGCTTACAGTTATGAAGTTTTTTACTCCCTTATAGTTTTGCTCTAATATGTAATGGAACTTCCAAATTGCAAGGTTTTGAAAAGTTGGTAATAAATTAACTGGTTCATCCTTAATTGTGTTTCCATGAGTTGGATTTATGCCTATCCAGGCTTGGTACTGTCATCTTTCAATAAGTTGTAATTTGTAAATCTTTTTCTCTTCCTATATTCTTACCTTGAGATGAAGTTCTTTCTAGTCTATATTTGATAAGAATTTTCTTGTATTGTAGGAAAGGTCGCATATCGTGTGACTAAAGAAAGTTTGATGGATCGCCTAAATACTGATATGCATGCAGCAAGCCTTTCAATTAAAAGAGACTGCAGGTTAGAATACATCTTATCAAACTGCTTTGATTTTGTTGATAATCTGAATCATTTGTTAAAACCTAAAATATAATGACATTAGTTTTCAAAGGACTGAAAAGCCTTTATTGTCAATGATCTATATGCTGTATTTTCAGGGTTATTTTGATCATTCCAGTTTAATTTTACAAGTCATATAAGTTTCAACTTTCAAGTAGGGTCATGTCTAGGGGTATTTTTGTCCAACCAACTATTTAATATTGTTTTGATGGTTTAGAATAAAAGGAATTAGTGATTAGGATTCTTTTTAGTACGGTTTGAGTATATGACATTATAACTCTGGTTTTCAGTCATCAGAAACGATCTTAAATTGATTTTCAATGTTCAAGAAAAGGACATGAGCTGTTTTGGGTTATTCAAGAATAGGAACTCAAAACTTTCTTTCTATTTTACTTGGTACTTTCTTTTCTCTAAGTTACCTTACAGAAAAAGCAGGACTCTGCAATTAAGGGGGTAGATTCCTTAGGCCATAAGGCAATGCAAGGTAACAGGAAATTCCACCTTGTTACCTAGGCACCCACCTAAGCTTCGTAGGTGATGTCTTTTGACAAAGACCTAAAATCTTCAGTATATGTTTCTATGTTCCTATAACTGTGTTACAATAACAGTATAATTGATAATACAAAGATAAAATGGAAGTTTGAACTAATTAAGCAAAATTATAAATCACAAGCTCAAAGGTGAATACCACTTAGGTTAAAAGGAAATTTCTATATAACAGTAGTAAGGCCAGCAATACTGTATGAAGCAGTGTTGGGCAGTCAAGAAAACATGTCTGAAAAAAATGAGTGTGGCAGAAATGCATGTGCTGAAATGGACGAATAGAAAAACTAGGAAGGATAGGATCAGAAATGAAATCATTCAAAAAAGCCTAGGAGCAGGTCCAATCAGTGATAAAACGAGAGAAAGTAGGCTAAGGTGGTTTCGTCATGTGAATAGAAGACCATCTACACCTGTAAGAAAGAAGTGATTTGTTGCATGTTCGATGGGCTGGAAGGGCTAGGGGCAGACCAAAAAGGATATTGGTTGAAGTAGTAAGAAATGATTTAAGTGCTCATAATTTAACAATGGATATTGCTAAATAGAGCCAATGAGAAACTGATCACAACCAGCAAAAAACAAGTTGCTAAATATTAATTAGATTGTAAGAGTATAAGCAGCAATTACAAGAAAAGGATAGAAAACAAGGTAACAAAAAGAGGACCTTGTTCTAAGCTACAATATATTAAACACCAATTAACGAGTTAGACAAGAAAGGGGGTAGATTCCTTGTTATACACATCGAGAGCAAAAAGAACAATATTTTGGGGTGGAGATAAAATCTTGGTAAATCATGTATACAAATTAAGGCACCTGCTTAGGTAGATTCCTTACAGCCTAAGCAGATGCCTAGTACACACAAGGCAGATATTTTATGCATATGCATGGCAATGGGTTGCCTTAGCACCAAGAGAACCCAGTAGCCTACCTGGGCACCCAGCTAGATGACACCTTTTATCATGGTCTACCCAAAGGATTTTGACAATGGAAGCAGAAACTCTTTTTTTTCTAAAAGGTGCAAATAATTTCATTAAACCAAAAGAGGGAAAGAGAGATCCCTCCCATAGATTACAATGGAAAAAAGGGCCAGAGGTCAAAATACAACAAACTGATCATCCCATAAGATTCTTTGCCACTGAGATCTACAAATAGAATATGAAAGACCTATAAACTCCTTGTGAACAGCTGCTCATTTGAATAGACATCTCTCCATCTGCCCAATCACGGCCTCCCTAGGGGAGCTTGAAGCATGAAATATTCTCTGATTTCTCTCCAGCCAAATCTGCCAACAGATAACTAAGGGAACCAACTCCCACAAAACAGAGCCTTTCCTACTGAATAATTTAACAGGCCTATCTTTAGAAGAAGCACTCTTATTAGAATCTGAAATTGAGTTTTCCTTTGTGTTGTTTGATGATATTCTAGCCACCATAGAAAAGATTAGCTTATTTATTGTGCCTTATTACATTTAGCACCTCATTAATTTCCGAGTTTTATTGTTTTCATGATTACACTGCCTTTCAGTGATAAGAAAAGGGCCATTACCCAATGTTGGTCCCAGTTATCTGGGGTCGTGGGAGGGATAGACTGGATACAGAGTCGGGATCTCCTGCCAACAAAATACGTTCCAACACCTAGGGGTGTCAATTGGACTGGATTTGGTCCAATCCGATCCAGTCCAATGTGAGTCCATTATAAATGGACCAGGTCCAATCCAGTCCAATGAATATTTTGGACCATTCTGGATCAGTACAATTCTATGTCTGGACCATTCAATCTGTTCAAATTCGTTTTGATTTAGATTGGTTTCAACCCAAACCTGGTCCATTGACACCTATATTCTTATCTTATATAAATGGACCAGATATTGGCTTAATCCAACCCAATCGAATATAAATTTATTACGGATGGACCAGGTCCAATCCAATCTAATAAATATTTTGGATCGGATTGGTCCAATCCAATATGCCTTGTTGGTCTGTCCAATCCGTCCAAATTGATTTTGGACTGGACGGGGTCCAATCCAAAACCGGTCCATTGCCACCCTTACCAACACCCTACCAACAAGATCTGGCACCACACATCTCACCTTGAGACTGGGATCCACCATAAAAGTGGAACTGACATGTATGAGATGTGTGGTGTCAGATCATGTTGGGAGGGTGTGGGGACTTATTTCGTTGGCAGGTGTCCGGACTCCTGGATACAATCCTAACCTTTAGCAATTTTTTTTTTTTTTTTTTTTGCACCAAGTGGCTGCTCTCAGACTTGAACATGCATTTTCACACTTGCCAGCCTAAAATTTTACCATTACACCAAGCAATGGCCCCATTTTTGAATGATAAGTATTTTATGTATATATTATAAGTAACTGGAATGATTCACAGGGTCTTGACAATTCACGGTTCCATGGATGAAATTGTGCCAATTGAAGATGCCTTGGAGTTCTCAAAGATCATACCTAACCACAAATTGCATATGGTAGAAAGAGCTGATCATGCGTACAGTTCACATCAAGATGACTTGGCTTCAATTGTATCAGACTTCATAAAGACGGGTCTGCAGCAAGACAAAGATGTGCCAAATCATGTACAACTCCCCAAGGGAAGATAAACTTATCCTATCAAGATTCCAATATTTTTTTTTAATGCTAATAGAAGTATTAATCTGACATTCAAATTGATATTGAGAGCTATCGATAGTTATGCATCCATTTGGAACTTTTCCACTGATATGACCTAACCATTGGAAAAGTAAAATAGTAAGTTCGGTTTCTCATCTATAAAATAAAATTATTTTATTATAGTGCATATTTTCCTTTTCTGTGCCAAAAATAAAAATCACTCCAGGTGGAAGTTGCACAACACAGAGCAAAGAATAGAAACTTCCCTTGAACATAGGCCATGATGCAGCTCCGCTTGTTGATTTGTGCACCTCGCTGATTAAAGTGTCCAATTTTTGGAATTAAGGACAATTTTTCTAGCAAAGAGTATGTTGGCAATTTAAAAGGTACAGCGTTCAGTCTGGGGCTCTGGCCAATGATTTGTACCAATGTTTTTAACCCGCCGTTGACTGGGACGGCCAAACTGTCCCAATCATTGCCCGACCATATTTCTGGTTCCGGTTTTACTAAAACCCATCTTTTAATAAAAAACCGTTGACCAAGTTAATAAACCATTGATCCGGATGGTTGAACCGTCAATTGGACAACCCGATTATTAGCGGGTGACGGTTAGGTTTAAATTTTTTTAAAATGCCGGTCATGTCTTAACCTTTGCCTGACCCCAACCCTCTTTTATTTTCATTCTCCTTTTACTTTCTTTTTACATTTTAGGGTTTTGCTGAGAAGAAACGAAAGAGGAATTTCCGTGTTTCAAAAGAAGATAGGGATCCCACCATCTTTGAATGAGAGATTTAGCGCTGGAAACTACAGTGTTTATTTCTGGCTGACTTGCAATTGAATCTGGAGTTTTGGAAGGTTTTACTGAGAAGAAATGATAGAGGAGTTTCTGTCTTTTAGAAGAAGAGAACAGAGTTCCCACCATTGTTGAATGAGAGATTTAGCATACAGTAATTATCTCCAAGGACTTGCAATCGGATCTAGAATTTTGCACAATTTACATTCAATGTTTTAGCCTTTTTGTCGGGCAAGTTTTAACGTTTAATTTCATTTTCTAATACTCATAACTCTTCGATTCTAATTCTAATCTACTGTGATTTACATTCAAACAGCAGCCTTTTCATTCTAGTCTGTATTTTCTTTTCCATTTTTTCTGTTATTCCTTAGTGATTTGATCATTTAACGGCTGCAAGCTTCCAAGTCAGCAATCCTTTTGACTTTGGATAATTGGAGCTTCAACACGGAAAATTTTTATTTTTCGGAAATTCTGTTATCTCTTATTTTCTCGTCTGAAATTCTCTTATGTTTTTGAGAATGATATTCCTGAATTTCTTTCATATTCTGAAAATGTCATTTTTTAAGAATTATTACTGGTACTTTTCTGTATTTTTTTTGCTTTTCTCATGCATTTTTTTTGGCTATTTATATATGCTTTTTTTTGTAAATTTTACGAATTTTTTGTTATTCCAATTGGCTTATATATATATATATATATATATATATATATATATATATATATATATATATGCTTTTAGACGCATATTACATCTCTTATATATGTATAAATATATTATATGTCTACATATATATTTTATCTTTTCTAATATTTTTAATTATGATGTCACAGCCTGACCCATTCAACTCAGATGGTTGAACCGGTGAGTTGAATCGGCAAAAATGATTCAGCCTTTGGATCGGTTTTTAAAACATTGATTTGTACCATTATACTATCAAGAGAAACTGAGACAGCGCCAGCATAAACCATTGGATAAATTTGTTAATCACGCTTGAAGGAATCTTGAAACAATTTATTGTTTTCCACTTTGCATATTCATCAAGGTTCAAAGTATTGACACGTATCGGCCGATACTGTTCCAGCACTCCTCCGATACGCCCCTACAGTGGGTGTATCAGGGGGTCTGACTGGTCCAGGGGATGGAGGAGACCTAAACCAGCCCCCCTGAACCGGTTGCAAAATATATATATATATATATATATATAAAAGGGTATCGATTTGCATTATTCATTTCAGGACATTTATTTTGAACCTTGATCTTCATATTCATTTCAAGACATTTATTGAGTGGCATTATGCATTGGGGTCTGTTGTGCTGCGATTATACTATTAATAGATACAATATACTTGTAGTTTAAAATGTAGTTGGCTACATGAGACTCCTCAATCCCCATATTGCTTCTTATTCACTTTAAAATCTCTTGGTCTTTTAGAATTTTTAAATTAGGAAATTAAATATGGAGCTCTTTAAGCTCAGTGTGGCCATGAGATGAGTCTTTCGCGAGCTATTCGAGCTCGGCTCATGAAAAGTTTGTCTTGTCTCGGTTTAAACCGAACTCCGAACCGAATTCGAGCTTGATATATAGGCTTGCTTGCTAATTGAACCAAGCTCGAGCCAAGTGAAGCTCGGCTCGTGAGCCTAGTATTAAATAAATAATTTTTATTACATATATAGATACATATAAAAATATATATAATAAATAATTTTATTATATATAATAATATTTTTATTTTTCATGTATAATAGTAAATAGTTTATAATTCTTATTTTCTTGTATGTAAAAGGAAATAATTTTTATAATTGTTTTTGTATATATATTATTAAATAATTTTTATTATTCTTAATTTTTTGTTTAGAAAATAAAAAATTTTATAGCTTATAGTCGAGCTCAAGCCGAGCCAAGCTCGAACTTGCGAGCTATGAACTGAGTCGAGCTCGAGCTTAAGTCTCTAACTTGAATCGAGCTCAATCTTAAGTCTCTAACTTGAATCGAGCCCAAGTTCAAACTTGAGCCTGATACTATTCCTGTGAGTCGATCTTGAATAGCCAAATATTCGACTTGGCTCGAATCCACCCCTACTCACAAAGTCACAATCAATTCAATTGAGAAAATATAATATGGGCTTCTTTTTTAACACCAATCAGTTCTGGGAGACTTTTGGTTCTATTGTGTGTGTTTTCATTACGCAGTGTTGTGTTTTTTGTTATTTACTTATTTTTTGGAAAACATTTATGCATGGAGTTGTTTGGTTCACCATATATGAACCACGTCAGCCATTATACCTGAAAATGCTTCAAGAAGAGTTTGGCTTCAGTATTCACAGGACCGTACTCACATCGCTCTCACACAGTCCCTTGCAGCCTTGCATTGAGAAGTAGAGTCTACTGAAGGAATCCAGATCTCCTGCCCACGTTAATCGCAGCCACACATGGAGAACATCTCATCCTCTGCAGGGGGAGATGTTCCCAATTCACGAGGGGTAGTGTATTGTGGGTAGGCATGGGCAGGAGATCCAGAGTCCTACTGAAGCTGAAAAAAGATAAATGACGTTTTCTAAGATCGGCCGTTTTTGAGGAAACATTTTTTTTTTTTTCGTTTTCTCAAAATCTGATATGGCTCTAACATAATGCCTTTTTCTTAAAAAACAGCAATTGAACCAAACACCACCTTATTTATCTGTTGTAACCATTTCAAGGAAATCGATCTCTCTAAAGAGAAGCTTTGCCTTCCTAGAGACCTGATAATCCATTCCATGCAAACTAATTAAGAAATATGTATGACGGAGTCAGAGAACAGAAAATGTTGTCCTTAAAACTTGAAAAACTCAATCTTTTACGTTTCATGCGTTTGGTGTGATCCAGTGAATAGGTCCTGAAATTGAATAACTATTAAAAATACACATAAGCCTCTCTCTCTCTCTCTCTAATAACAAAATAGCATTAGAGGGATGCCTTCTATCATCCCGAAGTTTTAAAACCTCCAACCATGTGTATCGGCTCCATGCATATCCAGGTGCACCAATTCCATATTTTGATCCTTGATATGCATTATACAAATAGAAATCATATATAGAACCATCGCAAAAAACAAAAAACTTACATAACCCATATTAGGCAATAAGAGCAACGTTCAAGGGAGATAGAGGGGGGAGAAAATAAGACTGATCAAGCATGAGATCTTGTTAGCATTCATCGACTGTCCTGTGTCTACAGCAAACCCAGAACTGGTAAAATATTGGAGAAGTGATAAACCAAGGAAAAGTAAGAGAACCCATTAGGTACACATCTGTAAATTCGATGAAAAGATGGCCTACACCTGAAGCTTTACTTAAACCGCTCGATCAAAGAAAATTTTAGGAGAAAAAAAAAAGAAAAGAAAAGTAAGCAATATAAAAAGGCAAATAACACTTTCCATCACGTAAGTCGTCAAGGATTGGCCCTCCACCAGGAAAAACATATTATGGTCAGGCGAACGTAAACTGTGGTTTGAAGTATAAAATACAAACTTGATCTGAAAGAGGTAAGGTGAAAAACTGGATCACCACCCAGACAACCACGCACGAGAGATCTCCCAGCAGAGAAAATACCCCCAAACTGATTCTCCAACAATATGTAAACCTCAGGTCAGAAACCATGGTGAATAGGCATGAAGCTCAGATAAAATAATGAAAATTCTTGTTTGATCAATGTAGTTTCTGCCAGTACATGCAGGTTGGAGCCATGCCATATGTTTACGCGTTGTATGTCGAGCAAAATAACGTGTTAAGAGTAATTCTGATTGCTCTTTAGTAAACATAAACTATCTTGAGTTTTATTTCCATTTGTTTGCGTTTAAGTTTTAGGCTTAGAGTTCAAGCATAACAAAATCATCCCAACTAGCTTGGTTAAAACCCTGGTATACGACATCCTCATCCTACAGATTAATGCTTATAATCAAAAGAGACAATGTTAAGGTTGCTTGCTAGCATCATTTGATTCCCGTTTAGATCCTGCCATAGCTGCAGTTGCTGCTGCTGACATGGCAGCAGCTGCAGCCCCCAACTTTGCTCCACCTGCAGCCTTCATTGCACCAGCCACTTTTGCAAATGCAGCTATCCCTCCAACTAGAATAGCCCTCAAGGCAACTGTCGGCTTTATTTCCATTTTTGGTACCTGCAATCACCAATACCATATCAAGGTTGAAAGGATCTATACCTCAAATTCAATAAATTTCAGGCTTTTTTTTCTTTTTTTTTAATTGGGGGGTACTGGAATTTCAAGCTTAAAACTATAAAAAATGTACTAATGTAGCCATTTTAAAGCTTAATGAAAATGATGCATAAACGTATTCCAAGGAAACCAATTTAAATGCCACAACAGTACAGGATCCATTTAATTAAAATGGGGCAATGTTTTCATCAAAAAATAGGAATCACTTCATTGGTGGAGATAAAAAAAATATACAAGTGGCAAGGTGCCACCAGTCATAAAATAACAAAATCCACTACATAAAGAAAAAACAAAAAGTATCCCAGAAGAGGATAGCCAAAATAAAGTCAGTATCTAGGGATGGCAATTTCTACACTACCCCGTGGGTACCCGCCGCCGTTGGGGCGTTTTTTTTTGCTTGAAGGATGGGTTTTGGGATTCTATAATCCGTACAGGTATGGGTACGGTATGGTATTAGGCTAAACCCAATCCTACCCAACCCACGTATTGTTGGAAAGCATATAAATTTTATGTATTTAAGTGTTGAATTTAATAATATTTTGAATTTTATGTGAAGGTCAATTGATAGCTTATGTGTTTTTTACATGTCTTAATCAAATAATTGGAAAAATTGTTGTTTGTTTCTGTTATTTTACTTATTTATTACTTATATATACAAGAAATAATACGAAATTAGATGCAGGTTCTAAATCCGACCCACCCCCTACCTATGAATGTGGGGAGGATAGGGTCGGGGAGGGTTTTGCATTTTCATGTGTTGGGAAGGTTTGGATTCTCAAAATCCAACTTGCTATAGATTTTGAGGCAGGTACGGCATATGTGTTGGGAGGTTTAGGGAGGCAGGTAGGGTCTAGAATTTACAAAACCCGCCCTGTTGCCATCCCTATGAGCATCAAATATAAAATTGGAGATGGTAGGAGGATCAGATTCTGGTGAGAATGAGATCCCTGGACCGGTGAGAGCACTCTTAAAGAGCTGTTTCCTGCTTTGTTCAGTATGGCTACTGACAATGAGGCATTGGTAGCTGACACTTTGGTGAGGTGGGATAACAGTATTTGCTGGACTCCATCCTTTAGAAGGGATTTCAATGACTGGGAGATTCAGATGGTTGAAAATCTATTCACTATACTCCAAAATCAGGCTTTAAACTTACAAGTTCAAGAC
This sequence comes from Nelumbo nucifera, assembly GCF_000365185.1. Next base: position 4,764,530 of record NW_010729102.1, on the reverse strand, counting down.
ACAAGAGTATGGAAGTGGAACAAGTCAGGAGAGTTCTCAGTCAAATCTTTTTACAGCTTTCTAGTGAGAGAGAATGAAGTCCATATCCTAGCCAGGCTATTTGGGGGACAGTGGCACCCTCAAAAGTCAAGTTTTTTGTATGGGTAGCAGCTTTAGAGAAGTGCCTCTCCAAAGAAATGTTGCTGAAGAGAGGTTTCATCTGCAATGATCTGAGATGCTGTCTTTGTAATGTGGAGCTGGAATCAGTTAGGCATCTGTTCCTGAATTGCAAGTTTGTTTCAGAAATTTGGAGCTACTTTTTGAAGGCCCTGAATTTAAGTTGGTGCATGCCTGTCTCAGTGAAAGCCATGCTGGAGGAATGGCACATATCTGGGTTGGCTAAGAAAGGGAAAGTCTGCTGGTCCTCCATCCCTTTGGCAATTCTATGGGCTGTGTGGCTCGAAAGAAACAACAGAACTTTTGAACACAAGGCTTCCATTGAAGCTGAGGTCATCAATACGGCTGTAAGGTTTATGAGGAGTTGGTTGTCTACACATACTGTTTTTAAAGATGATATGTCTGACAGTACTTTTTTGAGGATATCCTTTTTAAGAGGTCCAACCTGATAGATTTTTGTACAGCTTCTCATTGTACAAAGGACCTTTTACTTTAATACAATTATACTTTTCCTTTTCTCAAAAAAAAAAAAAAAAAACACCTTGGTCCTTGCCAAGTTGTCTGTCAAGGCATCTATGGACCCTGGTGGCACCATTTGACCTTTGGTATAATTGTTATACTCTGCTAACCCTAGGGTCAGAATTTTTTTTTATCAGCAAAGGAGAATTTTATTTGAATTTAGGGTTAAAATATAGTTTTACAACTTTGTGTATGGGATTAGTGCTCCCACACTATTACATATTTCTGTCCCTCTTTACATTGCAGCCCAAAACAATTGTTGCCTCAAAGCCCCTCGTTTAGCAAGATAATTAGCTAGCCCATTTGCACTCCTTCTAACCCATTTGAATTCTGCCTCTACCTCCCTTGCAGCCATTTCCACTTCCTTTATCATTTGTTTGAAAGTCCACTGAATACTTCTATTGCTTTTAGCCCAAGAGATGATCACCTTGGAGTCCCCTTCAACCTCAATATGCCTCATTCCTAGTTGCTTAGCTATCTCCAGTCCTTGTGGCAATGCCATTAACTTAGCTTTTAGAGAGTTGCCCATGCCAATCGGTCCAGAGAACAAACCTAATATTCTCCTTTCAAAAATTTTGATTACTCCCCCGATACTTGACAGTCCCGGATTTCCAAAAGAGCTTCCATCAAAATTCAGTTTAATTCTGTTGCCATCTGGAGGTTTCCATTCCATCCTTGCTCTCTCTTTCACTCTTGAAGATTGTGCTACTTTTGTCCAAGATCTTATAATGTCTATGACTGAAAAGTCTTGAAAGATATGCAAACATCTTACCCAATGAGCTACTTTAACTTTAATTGTGTCGATTACCTCCTCCCTTGTTCTACTCTTGTCCAAGAATATTCTGTTATTTCTTTCTTCCCAAATCACCCAACAAATAGCTGCCTTTGTAGCTTTCCACATAACCTTCCTTCTTTTCTTTGGTTGACTGAAAAAGTCTTGGTTGAAAAGTCCTACCACATCTTGAGGGGAAACCCACCTACAACCAAAGAGAATACAAAAAAATTCCCAAATGTGATGCACAAAGGAATAAGATAATAATGGATGTGCCAAGGTCTCACCACTTTCCTTACAAAAGGAGGACATGTGAGAAGAAAGGCAAGCAAAAGGCCTTCTTCTCTGTAGCATACCACAAGTATTAACCTTGCCAAGGAAAATTTCCCAACAAAAAGCTTGAATTTTTGGGGGGATAGGCTTACTCCAAATTTCTTTCATAGGGAAATCCCCAACCGGGATGTTAGGTGAGGCAAGAACACTAAAAAAGGAGGAACAAGAGAAGAGGCCATCAGAGGAGCCTTTCCAAATTCTAGAATCTTCCAAGGATGGGTCCAAATGAACTTGACCCATTAGATTCAACAATTGGACTAAAGAGGCACATTTATTTTCCCTGAGGCCCCTTCTGAAACCCAGATTCCAATTGACCCCATTTGGGCCAGTATTTCCCAAAACGCTTACTGTTTCCCCTAGGGTCAAAATGACAAATGCACAAGGCTAAGTTCATTAAATCCATCTATGTCATTACTTATGCTTTTCTTTTTCTTTCTTTCATAGTTGAATTTTGATGGATAGATGCATTGAATGGTGAATCTTCACCAGAGAGGATAATAATAATAAGAAGTAAACTATGATAATATAGAAAAATCTTTACACAATTGGACTATCCCAAAGATTGCACCATCCGAAATATACAAAAAAGGAATATTCAATTTAAAAACAGACCTGAACATTAGGACTGTAGAAAGAACGATTTCTCTAGGCAACGAAGCAAAAAGCTTCTCCCTAGTAGATAAGAAAATAATAGAAACTTATAAGAAAAGAAGTGACTGTAATTTTATACATTTTGGCTTAATACGAGTTGCCATTAAACCATTGACTAGAACAGATCTACAGACAGCAGCTCTGGCTTGTTTGACCGATTCTAGACATAATAGATTCAATGACTCCTTATTAGGAGTAATAGAAGGAAGCCTCCATCAAGGGCCAATTTACTTCAATGCCTGTCCAAATTTTTCTGTATCACTAACAGATCCGGGTATCCATGAAGCCTTAGCCTTTAGGATTCAGACCCAAGGTTTTGATATGAAACCAGGATCCGAAAATATAGCGTTAGTATACAGGGTCTACTTCAAGACCATGAATACTATCTGTCCTAATACCAGGATCATAGGAAGCAAGGGAATGACTACCCTCTTCCTGACCAATACTAGGAATAATGTTACGATTCCTAGGTAAATCACTTGGAATGAAGTGAAGATGCCGGAAAGTTGGTCACTCGCTAAAGTAGAGCACCCGAGTCCTATCGAATCCACTGAATTAGCTTCTATATTCAGTGAACAAGATGGGTTTATAGAACTCAGGTTTAGAAGAGCTTCGACATCCTCACGACCTTTGTATGCCGAATCAATGGATACAAGAAGATCGATAGACCTGACACCATCGAACTATCATACAGCCCGAAGAGAAAACCCATCGATAAAGTCTTATGAGCCTACAAAGGCAGACTTTGAGATTAATGTGATAGAAACAGAAGATCAGTTCCAAATAGATAAAGGCCTTATTAGGTTAGATTTTAACTCACAACCTTTAAAGAAAATGTGGTTTCTTCAAGAAATCTACCAAGGAAGAAAGAGATCGTACCAGAGAAGCATGGTACGATGACATGATGCAAGTTAAGGAGAATATCCCCTTCTGGGATTGGTTTGTGAAACAAAACCAGTTCATACAACCTCCCACTGAGGAGTTAGAATTATGTGTTATAGAAGCAATAAAAATAGGGAAGGACGAGCTAATAGCTAGCCCCATAAAAAATTCAACAATAATAAAAGAATCTGAAAAAATTGCGCCAAAACACTGTTCTCAAATAATAGAACAGAACAATTACACGAACATATGCTTAAATGTCTTAGGAAAACAAACAATAGAATCTTTATTAAGCTCACTAGAAATCTCTAAATCCAAAGCAATAATCAAAAAGGAAAGACCAATGGCGATCATGCCAAGTTTTCCTGAAAATATGAAAATTAAAACAAACCCAATAGATCTATCAAAAATAAGTTATCAAGAATTATCGGATAGATTAATATCCCCCTCAATTTGGGAAAAGGGAGAAACTTCTAAATCTAGTGAAGGCAAAAGGGAAGATGACTTATCAGACTCTAGATCAATAAATCTCTTGGGAGAAGATTCAAATAATGAATCCGTAGCAAGAAACGAATCCATCAAAAATTTGGAGATAAATAAACTCTCCTATCAGAGTAAAAAGCCTTATTACTCTAGGCACACCCCAATGGATCTTCTATTCGAAGAGCTAATGAAACCTCAAGTCGGGTATAATTGGAACACCTTCTATGAATGGAACCTAGATGGGAAATCTGAATATCAGATTCATGACATGATAGCACACATGACCATGTATGCTTGTGCCAGCAAATTGGCTAGTAATGATAAAAAGGTGATAGCCACTATTACCACTGAATCCTTCACAGGACAATTAAAAGGTTGGTGGAATAATTATCTTACAGAAGGAGAAAGAGATTACATCCTTAATGCAGTAAAAAGAGATGAACATGGAGAAAGAATCCTTATTCAAGAATCCCCAATATCTGATGCAGTTATGACCTTAATCCTAAACATCCTAAGCCAGTTCCTAGGAAATTCGTCAGATATGTGGGAAAGAATAAGAGAACAATTGATAAACCTTAGATGTAAAACCCTATCTGATTTTAGATGGTACAAAGATGTATTCTTATCCAAAGTACATAGATTAACCAATTCCAGACAGGATTTCTGGAAAGAACAATTTATTTCGGGACTCCCGCCAATATTTGTGGAAAAGGTTAGAAATTACCTTAGGCAAATAGGAGGTGGTAGAATCTTGTACTCCAATTACGGATACTTAATCCAAATAGTAAATCAAATAGGATTGGAAGTATGTAATGACATGAAACTAAAAAGACAAGTTAAGGAAAAACTTAATTCTAAAAGAGAATTAGGAGATTTTTACTACCAATTCGGAATGGCTCCTGAACCTCCCGCTCTGCGGATGGTTCAAAAGAAAAAGAAATAAACTTCTACAAAAGGGAAAAGAAGCCCCATAAGAACCCTAAAAGGTTTTCTAAAATCAGAAAGCCAACAACCCCAACTTGTTTTAAATGTGGAAAAACAGGCCACTATGCTAATAAATGCTTTAAAAATAAAACCACCACTAAGAAACTTAATGAGTTGGAAGAAGAAGAAGGTGAGCCAGAGGTCTCAACAAGAGAATCTTCTACCTCTTCAGAAGAATGTTGTGCTAATAACATATGCACCAGCAAGAGTCAAACGGATACTTCTGAAGAAGAGTCAGGTGAGCTTAACGTATTAACCTTGGATGAAGAATATCTTTTAGAGATACTTAATGAAATTCCTAATGAGGAATCAAAGAAAAAATACTTGCTAATAGCCCTACAAAGTATAACTGAAAAAGCCAACAAGGAGAAACCTAAACAGCTGTTGGATGAAAAGAATATAATTTCTTATAGAGAATTGATTAGAAGGTCTCAATCAGAGGCTTCCCGACCTCCTACAATACAGGATTTACGGGAAGAAGTCAATCTACTAAAAAGAGGGCTAAAAACCCTCAAATTAAGGGTTGACCAATTGGAATCCGAAAAATTCTAGGAGAATCAATCAGAAAAATCATTGGAACAGGTTTCTGTTGAGCTTGTCGGAAACGATGAAGAGTTTATATACTCTATAGAAGAAGTTAAATACCAAAAATGGTATTCTAGGATTACCATTAGAATCAAAGAATACAATCTCTCAGTGATAGCCTTAATAGACTCAAGATTGCATTCACAGTGCCCTTCGGCCACTATGAATGGAATGTAATGCCTTTGGGGCTAAAAAATGCCCCCTCTGAATTTCAAAGGATTATGAACGAGATATTCACTCCTTATACTCAATTCATAATAGTATATATTGATGATGTATTAATCTATTCGTCCTCTATAAAATCCCACTGAAAACACCTGAATATATTCTTCCGAGTGATGAAAGAAAACGAATTAGCAGCATCCGCTAAGAAAATGAAACTCTTTCAAACAGAAATCAGATTTTTAGGTTTCCAGATATCTAAAGGAACCATATCACCCATCCAGAGAGTAATAGAGTTTGCTGATAAATTCCCTGATGAAATCAAAGATTAAACTCAACTTCAAAGATTCTTAGGCAGTCTAAGTTATGTAGTAAACTACTATAAAGGACTAGCCCAAGACCGCCAACTACTCGAAAAACGATTAAAGAAGAACCCCCCAGAATGGAATGAACAGCTCACTCAAACAGTAAGAAGGATTAAACAAAGGGTAAAAACCCTTTCCTGCCTTAACATCCCTCATCCAGGATCTCCAAAGATAGTAGAAATTGATGCCAGGGAAATTGAATATGGAGGAATCCTAAAGCAAAAAAGAGATGGGAAAGATGACATAGTTCGATTCACCTCAGGAACCTGGAATGATACCCAGAAAAAATACTCTACTGTAAAAAAAGAAATGCTCAGCATAGTCCTTTGCATCACTAAATTTCAAAGTGATTTGATAAACCAACATTTTACTCTCCAAATTGATTGTAAATCAGCCAAAGAGATTTTGGAAAAAGATGTGAAAAACTTGGTTTGAAAACAAATTTTTGCTAGACGGCAAGCTATTTTATCGGTATTCGATTTTGATATTAAATATATTAAAGGATCTGATAATGCTTTGCTAGATTTCTTGACCAGGGAATTCTTACAAGGTTAACTAATTAAAGATGACCGACAGAAGACTTCATCTTCCTCTAAATCCTAATTCCAGGCGCCCTAAAAGGACTAACGAGTCCATTCCAAGATCTAATTATGAGATCGAAGCAAGCTCAAGGACTAATCAGTCTCCATTAATGTCTCCCTTAATTAGAGAATCATCTCCCGCTATGGAAGAGGCTAATTCCAACCAATACCTAACTAATTCATCAGATTTCGTGACAACTATCTCAAGAGAAGAAGTCGCCGCCGTCTCCACTCATGTCAACCCAGAAGGAGCCCTTCAACACCTTGCCCTCTCTATCCTAGATGGGCATCATTTCTCCACACCGGGTTTGCTCGGATTCAGCATTATTTTAGGGATCTGAATAAGTCTGAACTAGCTTATTCCAAGCTAGTAATTGTTAAATTTATATCTCTGTCGTCTTGGGGCAACGCAAGCAAGCCGAAATTTATCACTAAGCCTATTGATAAGAGACCCAAAATATTCAATTACTGAGATTATCAAGACGCTTGGTATAGAGTATTCCTGTTGCAAAATTCTGTTTTGAGGCATTCATGGTTCATCCGGTTCTCCGAAGATTTTCAAGGCCCGTACCTTGACTGGGCATATGTTTGGTGGACCTCTTGGGGAGCTTCTGACGATATCTTCCCTCACCAAGAGCTCATGGACAAATATAGAGCCTTTGGAAAAGGAAGAGCTTATTTGGAATATGAGCATGTAAAGCAGTTCAAGTTTTTCAAAACCTTTCTTCTCCCCTGGATTTTGAAATGGAGTTATCACTTGGATATCTCTTGGTTGCCCCTAGCTATCGAACGAAAAATTGAAATAAAATGGTGGGACAAATTTGATCTTACCGATATCCTCAAGCCTACCGCTGAAGAAGACGACACCTTTCAGTCCATCTTCGAATCCTATATGGACAAGCTTCGAAGCAAGTTTCCAGACTTGGACCCACTAGAACTCGAAGAAATGTCTTTACGAATGGCTGAAAAGATGAAGGAAAAAAGTAAAGGAATCTCAAAAGACCTCGAGACGAAAAGTGTCCACTCTCTCAGCCCGCACCACAGTCGAAACATTGTTTGAAGATTCCATCTCATCTGAAACAGTAAAAGAATTGACAGTTGTTCCTAATAGGACAAGAAGGTGATAAGGAAGCATCTCAATAATTAAGATGCCGCAGTAAGAAAAGATAAAAGGTATCTTAATTATAGATGCCTTAGCGATAAGATCGAATAAAGGTGCCTCTATAGAAAGCTCGGCCACCGCTATATAAACCACTCTCCTCCCATAACAAGAATGCAAAATTTTGGGTGTAAAATTCATAAGTCCTCTAGTCTTATTTGAGTATTGTTTTCTGAGTGCTTTTGAGTCGAGTGTTGTATTTGTGAGAGCGTTTTGTAATCTTTGTAAAGGCATCTACTGTTGTGCTGTGTGTGCTATATCTCTGTAAGTATTGTTAAGATTTCTGATAATAGTACAACTGGACTATCCCAAAGATTGCACCATCCGAAATATATAAAAAAAGGAATATTCAATTTAAAAACAGATCTGAATATTAGAACTGTAGAAAGAACCATTGCCCTAGCAGAAAGCTTCTCCCTAGAAATGTCAAAATAATTGAAGTACTTGATTGAATAGTAAACTACAAATGATTTTTAAGTGGGCATATAGATAAACTAATGGATTGGCTGACTCATTAGCAAAACAAGGGACAACTAGGTAAGATTTCTTCTAGGGTCAAATCTAATGTAATGGTCAAAAAATGGGTTGAGGCAAACTACCAGCCTCAATTAAGGTTTTGACTGGTTGTTTTATTTACTGTATATAATTCATTCTTTTATTCATTTAATAAAACATCATTACCAATTAAAAACGTGGACACAAAAAACCAATTGGACTCCCATTATGAGCAGCCTATTCATCAACACTTGACCATAAAAACAAGATTCTAAATCTTAGTTTTGCCATAAAATTTTATTATGGGTAAAACCAATCTGAACCCAACTTGACTCACCAAAGCCTTACCCCAACAATATGAATTGGCTGCATGAATCCTGTTTTGCGTTCCACTCATAGCTTCTTTGCATATGTAATGGTGTAATCACACTTTTAGACTTCTGTTTAAATGTTCCTAATAAATTTTTCTGTGGCTTATCAAAAAAATCATTTCTCACTACTTCAACCAATGTGTTCTTTGGTCTTCCTCCATCTATTTTAAAGCCCACAATTTGCACCAAGTCCTGGTTGAAATCAAACCCAGATCTCAAGTTTCCATATTTTCATGTGATAAAAGATTGGATTACTTCTCAAGAAGAAAAAAAACAAGAGAGAGAGTGATTGCATTCATTACATAAGACTTGTTAAGAATTATCACATTGTTGGAAAATTTTACATTGTTCAAAATTGAACAGAGATTTAGACCACCAGCTGCACCATTAAAAAAAAAGGGAAAAAAAAACAAACACTAGTAAAGAACTATTTTAAAAAAGAAAAGGAAAAAAACCTCTCAACTGTGATTTCACCAAATTATCTGCAGTTGAGTTCATCTTTATAGGGACCCACCTAATTTGCATCCTTTTTCTGGCCAAAACTTCTCTAATCTCGTCTAGCAGATGCCCCAACTGCTAAGAACTGCTACCAACATTCTTTTTGGCCTTCCCTTGAATCTTGTAGGGCCTGTAACTTCAAACTTGTGCTCCAAGCAGTCCCTTTGCACATGCTTGAACAACCTTAGAAGCTTGTTTTGTTCCTGCTTGACCCAATTAAGAAACCTTTTTTTTCCTTATATACACACATACAAATATATTTTACTAATGGGTCTCAAGGAAAGATGTGTTGAAATCAATAGCTTAGCAAAAAGAGAGGTGGGTAAAGAAGGTTTACATAGAAGCAGCTCTATGCCAATTTTAGGCCCTGTTCTGCAGGTAAATATGCATGGGAAAGTTGGTCAATGGGTAACTTTTTCCCATTGACCAACTTTCCCATGTTCTTTTTGCATTAAGCAGCGGACCCCATGGTAAAGTTACCCTTACTTTCCTGGGTAAAACTTACCCATCTCCTAGGTGGGGGTAACTTTCCCACCTGGGAGAAACTTTAACAAAACATGATGGGACCACTTTGCCCATTTTAATACTTACTTTTTGTGGGTAGAAATGTCATTTTATTATTTACCTGAGAATCCTGAAAATCAAAAGAACATGGGTGAGTGCACTTACCCAGGTAAGATGCATTGTTACAAATGAACAAGGCCTTAAAGTTCTTGAATCTTGAGAGGGCATATTTTGTTGAAAATCCTCTAATGAACACCATGTAAGGGCCTTTTATTCAAAAAATAGAAAAGAGAAAGAAAAGAAACGTATACCCTCAAAAGAAGGCAGTAAGCATATATCTGAATTATAAAGATGGCTTTAGGTGGGGAAAAAATTGCATGTCATTTCTCATCATGAACTATTAAATTCCAGTCCCCTTACCCCAGCTTATACATCCAGAAAATAAACTTCACTCTTTTTCTTGTGTTGGCAGATTCAAGGGAGAACTTTGTTTTCTTGTCCCAACTCTTCGTCAGGTGGCCCTTAATTGTTTCCTCCAGCATATATCTGTTTTTGAGAATTATTGAGAATTACTGACACAAACTCCCTCCTAACCAACTCTCCTTTTCCCTTCCTATCCTCCATAAAAAGGTCTAACCTCTTCTAAAAGATCTGGAACTGCATTAAGCCCTTTAAAGATATCTTGGGGATCTTTATTTTCTAACCACCTTTTCATATCATTACTTATATAGAGCTCAATCTCCAATATTAGCTCTTACTTGTACTTACCTAGCTCTACATTTCACCTCTCTTGCTTCTCCTTCAACATTTGTCATCTGCAATGAAATGACCCATTCACCCATCTATTTTAAAATAAGGGGCAGCAAAATCTACACACATTGAAAAATTTTGTTCATTCCAAATACACATCTAAAAGCCTGAAAGAGAAAAGCATGGGACTAGTGGAATCTCTCTCTCAATAGAGTAGGCACATGGCATGATATGGATTCGCTAGAAAATAGGAGTTCAATCAGCTAACCATTTGAAACTTGCAATGTTAAGGGCCACATCAATAAACCCTTCTTACTAAAAAATCCCCAAACATTCTCATTGATGAAGACATGCTTTCAGCCTTTCACCCACCTCTTTGACAAACATCCTAAACAGCATTAAAAACCTTCCATGCAGCACCAAGTGCCACTGGCAGAGAACTAGCATTAACTCCGAAAAGGCAAATGTATATAGCGCTGAACCTAGAAAAAGCATTGCTACCAAGCCCATGAATGCCATGAAATCATTTGAAATGATTATAAACTGCAGCATCATGCTTCTTCAAGTTATCATTTACTGCAATTAATCAGAATAACGGTGTAACACATGAAAGTCAATCGTATTAAAAAGCGAAACTAAAGGAACAATATCCATTAAGCCACCAGGAGCTCTTCTGTGGGTTAAAGATACTTGAATCCTACAAATGAATATCTTGATACCAATTGCGTGATATTGTTTGTAGGGAGCAGAGCAATATCGAAAAGCCCATCTATGACCTATACAGGTAAAAAAACACTTGCAAAATTGAAAGGACGAGGAATTACCTTCAACTTATGTAGAAATTCGAAAAAGAAACCCAAGCTAGAAAACCTTCTTCAGTCGATCCTTTCGTGAGAGAGAGAGAGAGAGAAAGTGAGCAAAATATGCGAAAAAAGTACAAACACGATCTTGGTTCCTGGAGCTTCGAGCTCTCTGCCCCTCTCTCGAACTGATCAAACGAGATTATCTACCAAAAAACAAGACTGTTTACCAAAAAAAAATCGAGATTGAGAGGAGTTCGCATCAGCACCCCACAGCCGGGCGCCCCAAACAATCGAACGCCGACAATTGTCCTCCCGCACGAACTCCTTCCTTCACGCGTGCGGAGCTAACGGGACGGACGGACGTTAGTGGAATTCACGTCTGAGTTCACCCCAATCACAATACGGAGTACGGACAATGGGGGCTCACCGACGCCACTGTCACCCTTCTCCAATTTTAAAACCTCTCTTAACCCAACCCTATCTGACAGTTGACAATTGACACCTCAGTAGAGTAACTAGTTTTAGAACGAATATACCCTTTTATTCTCTCGACTCTCACAATATACACAATAGACAATTTCCCGCGTAAAACCCAGCTCCTTGTATTTCTCCTTAGAGCTGGATTTGGGTTTCACAACGTTGGTTTTCTCCACCAGCAACGAACGATCATTTCCCTCCACCATATAATCATTGTATTTTGGATGTCTCTTAAGGTTGTTGATGAAGGGAAATTTGGCCTGATCTCGCAATCACCCGACACGTGGCAAAAGCAAGCAATTCGGGGCAGTAGAGCGCCCAAAACAAGCACCGAAAGTAACGAAGTCCAAGCTCACTACTGAGCCCGAACTTCACCAAACCGGATTCTCTACTAGGAGCCCGAGCTCCCTACCAAGAACCCGAGCTCCCTACTGGAAGTCCGAGCTCCCTATTAAGAACCCGAGTTCCTTACTGAGAACCCAAGCTCCCTGCAAGGAGCCCGAACTATCTCGGGTCCTAAGCCTCACAAAGCCGTGACCCGAGCTAGCCCATGGCAGCTCGGAACACTCCCCAAACCGAACTCAAGACATCTTGCTCGCCACTCCAGCACTTCGCTTCCGAAACACCAGACTGGCCAAACGTACCTGACACCAAGGACGTCC